>PVJA010054843.1:0-11411 GCA_004027025.1 Myocastor coypus
AGAAGAAGAAGAAGAAGAAGAAGAAGAAGAAGAAGAAGAAGAAGAAGAAGAAGAAGAAGAAGAAGAAGAAGAAGAAAGACTTCTACCTAATTTCTCTTTAGGAGGTTAAATGTTTCTGTTTTAATATTTAGATCACTAATCCACTTTGACTTTAACTTAGTGCATGGAGATACACATGGGTGTAGTTTTAGTCTTTAACATGTAGACAGCCAGTTTTCCCAGCACCACTTACTAAAGAGCCTATCTTTCTTCCAATAAACATGTTTGACCCCTTTGTCAAAGATACGGTGGCTGAGTGTGTTTGTAGCTGTGTCTGCATCTTCTAATCTGTTCCAGTAATCCTCAGATCTGATTTTTGCCAGTAGCATACTGATTTTATCACCGTAGTTTTGTAGTATACTTTCATCTGCTGATTCTTTGCTGCTGCTTCAGACGCTTCCATGTTGCTGGTCTCAGTGATTATTCCACCCAGTCTCAGACTGTCCTGGGTTGCAGGAGTTCTGGTTGGTCCACCTGCCAAAGACATGTTTGTTCTAGTTCTGTTCTTCTGACTCAACATTTTCTAGGACAAGTTTGACAAATTCCAATACTATTGATACTTAGCATTGGATCTAATTGCACTAAACTTGCAGATTAATTTGGGTTAAACTGACATGTTTATTATCATTGAGATTTTGTAGTCATGAATGTAGGATAGGAACATGGTCATCTTTTATATCTTTCAGTAGAATTAAATGAATATTTTCATACAGGCTTGTACGTATATTACTAAGTTTATTTGTAGGAAATATATATGAAATCATAGCTAATAAATACACTACTCTGAAATAATGTTTTTAAATTACTGTGGTCCATAGAATTGTCAGTGAATTTTTGTATATTGATTGTATTTTCTGTCTTACTAATTTATTTTGTATTATTTCTCATAAACTATCTCTTGCTTATTTGGGATGTCTAAATAATGGGATTTATTTTTTTCCAATTTCTTTCTTGTTTTCATTTAACACTATTGATAGAGTGAATGATCTATTTGCTTGGTGGGACATGTGGGTGTGTGTTGGTATGATTTTTTTTTCCTAATTAGAATGTAAGATATATCTGAAAATAATTATCCTTATTTTTTCCTGTTTTAAGATTATCAGCATTTTACCTTTACTGATGACATTTTGGTATAGCTTTTGTTTTATAGACCCTTCTAACAGCTGTATATAGTATCCTTTCTATATCTAATGTATTGTGAATTTTATGTACTATTGATGGATACTGGGTGTACAAGTATTTAGGGTTTTTTTTTTTTTTTTAGCATCCTTTGAGGTGTTTAAATTTTTCCCTCAAATATATTTATAAAATTAGTTACACTTTATTGGCTTCTATTTTGCCTTGGTACTTTCCACTTCCTTCGCTTACTCCCACCCATCATCTGAGTGCAGTGAGACAGAAGTCACTTCAGTTTCACCCGTAAATACTTCAGAATGCTTTTGAAGGACATTTTGACTTTATTGCTATTTTAAAATTCTACTAAAATTTTTTTTCTTGATGTCATTGAGTCTTGGTGGCAACCTGAGGGATTTGGACAGTTGCTTCTTGGTTCTGTCATTTGTTTTGTTTTTCTAATGTGTTGTGGACCAATGGTAAGGCACAGAGCTCCAGGCCTGACTTTTGTGATGAATGGCCTGAGTGGTGGTGCATCTTCAGGCAGCACCGCCTTGTGCATCTGGGGTTGATGAGGCTCAGGGGGTGACAGCCCCCTTCTCTTAGATCTCCCACAGGTCTCCTCCTGGTGTCTCCTTGGCTGTCAGTGGTCACTGGAGAGGTCCATTACTTCACGTTGCATGGTGATGCTTTTAGAATTATTTTATCTCTTCTATACCTACTTATCTTTTATTTTTTAATGTATTTGGTTCAGGGTCTCACTATGCAGCATAAACTCATAGTGATCTTTCTATTTTCAGCCTCTATAAATACAGATTACAGGTGTGTACCACCATGCCTGGACTCGGTCACCAGCTTAGTGCACCAGGGGGGCAAAGCTGGTGCAGCCTGTGGTGCCCAGGATCAATCCATGGTCCCTGAGCTTGCATCAGCAAGCACTTAGTTCACTGAGCTATCTCACCGGACCTTCTTCAAGGACTGGTACAGATTTTTTCCAGTGTGAAACCACTCAAGTTATAAGAATAACCCTAGCTCCCCGATTACAGTCTGCCTTCTTGCATGTTACTGAGCTTGATTTGCTAGTGTTTTTGTTTAGAATGTTTAAATTTATATTAATGTATCCAATTAGCCTGTCATATGTCTTTCTAATGTTATTATTTTTGAAAGATATCAGTTTCTCACTAATCTCATAGAACTAATCAGAAATCGTCCCTCTTTGTCACTCCCCTACTTTTGATGACATTGGAATGCCTTTTTCTTAAAGACTGGGGAGTTGCCGTAAAACGCCTGAGTCTGATGCTCGTGTGGTAAGTTAATTTCCAATTCCATTTCTGAACTGCGTTTGGAGCTGAAACTCTTCCTGTTTCTTTTCGGTGTCAGTTTTTGTTAGTTAACTTTTTTTAAATCTGCATGTGCTATCTAGGCTTTAAAATTTTGGCATAAATTTTGTGTTTCCTAGCTCTTAAGTGTATGTCTTTTATTCCTAACAATATTTTTGACCCTCTGTTTTCTTGGTCATTACCACAATTCGTGTCAAATTTGGTAGAATTTTGAAGAACCAACATTCAGATTTGGTTGTCATATTTATTTAATTTACTTTCTTTCCATTTATTAAATGCTTTTTACTTAATTTCACAAGATCTTGCTTCATCATTTCACATCCTCTCTTCCTTTTAAAAAGTGAACTTAAATTTAAATTTTAGATTATGTTTGTTTCAACTCACAGGTCTTTCTCTGCTTCACATACTTTTCATTGTCCTGTCTAGGAATTTTCAAGTTTCTACCTTCTTCGTTTGACACACAAATACCTATTGAGCATATGATAAATTTCCAAATAAATGGGAAATTATTTATTTATTTGACATGAACTTCTGAAACACACTGTATCAGAAAGGGTGATTTTTTTGTACTTGTCTTTATTGCTTGATAACAATGTTTTCATTCGCTCTGTATATTCCATGAGTTTACTTTTAAATTTATTCTTTTCACTTTTTATTTCTTATTATCAATTTTTGCTTTCTGCTTCACAGCTTACGGTATTAGGTACATACATTTTAAGAACTGTTAGGTGTTATTGCACATTAAAAATTTATCATCACATTGAAAATTATTCTAACACAAATAATGCTCTCATAAACATAGGTGCACAGATATGTATGATGTTTTCAGTTCCTCTGGGAAAATTCCCAGTAGAGGGATAGCTGGACTGAATGGGATTTCCAGTTCTAGTTTTTTAAGGATCCTCCACACTGCTTTACATAATGGTTGCACCAATGTACGCTCCCACCAACAGTGGAGAAGAGTTTCTCTTTCTCCATAGCCTCTCCAACATTTGTTGCTGGTTGATTTCTTTATGGTAGCCATTCTTTCTGGAGTGAGATGGTATCTCAGTGTTGTTTTGATTTGCATTTCATGGATGGCTAGCAATATGGGGCATTTCTTTATGTATTTATAGGCTACTAAATTTCTTTCTCTGATTCTCATGTTTTATTCTACAGTGTTTTCCTCTTATCTTGCTTTCATTTTTAAATAAGATTTCATTTCTGAGTTCAATTCTCCACTCAGCTGGACTGAATATTACTGGATATTTATTTTTATTTAAAAATATCTAGATGAGAGTATAATATGAATTATTAATAGTTTAAATTAATCTATATATAAAATGGCTAATATAAGAACAATACTTTCTTGTACTTATATCAATCAACTTGGTCCTAAATTATTCTTTGATACTAAATGGCCTCTAAAACATCTGCCTGGAAATCTCCTAGATTAAATTTCTCTCTTGAATTATATCTCTGTCTGTCACAAATTGTCTAAGGATAGTCCCACACATTCACTCACTTTAATTCACCTTGATGTAGCAGCTGCTACTGGGGCCCTGTGGTCTCCTTGAGGATGAAGAGGAGATGCTGGCAGAACTGGAGATGGCGGCCAGATTGCCCCCTCACAAGCAGCACACACCCCTCATGCTCAGGTTTCCCTTCCAAGGAAGCCAGAAGGACACGCTTTACACCAGGACTGGTTATACAGTTTTCTCACGGGAGGCTCTCTGAATGATTTCTGGGCACGTGACTTGATAGGCTCATTTGTACTCTCCTCTTTGCACAAAATCTACTCATTACTTTTTTCCCAAAAGAAATAGCCCTGAGCTGCTGTTCCATCACTGCATGATGCTCAGAGGTCAGAGGCCTGTGGGATTCCCCACTCTTAGGCTTTCTTTGGAACAAGACTTCTGTGAAATAAAAGGATACATTGTACATCAAAATCTCAACACACTGTAATGAGACAAGGACTGAGTGATTACCAGAAATATCTATTCAGAAAGAATGGGCTTGACACATAGGCTTCTATAGCCATCTTGAGATCACACTGTGTAGATATGAGGAAGGCCCATCCCTGGAAGGCAAGAGTATTCCTTCTTGAGGCTCAGGTCCCAGGTTCTGCTGCAAGCCCATCATCCTCTTAACCTCTTCTCTGTCCTTTGGGAGGCCCTTGTTTTTCCATGATTCTTCTTGACTTTGATGAGAGCAGTGAAGAACCTGTTCTTTGTTGGAAGCTGAACATCTTTCTCTGCCTGCTCATGGAGGGTCAGAGATGAAGGCTGCCCTAAGATTTTTTTTAATAAACTTTATTTATTTATTTTTGTCATGGGTGGCCTAGCCTGGTATGGGGGTGGGGCTGGTGCAACATGTGGTGCCAGGGATTGAACCTCAGTCCCTGTGGTTGCCTAAGCTTGCCTAAGCAGGCACTTTAGGCTGCTGAGCTATCTCACTGGCCCTACCCTAATATTCTTTTAAACCAATGAGAATCTTTTAGTCAAGGCTAATAGTTTCTTTTTTTTTTTTTTTAAGAATTTTTTATTTTATTTATTTTTTTTCTTGTTTCAGAACCTTTGTTTGTTTATTCACTCACTTTTATGGCCAGGTCAGCCCACCCTGAGGACAGGGCTGGCGCAGCATGTGGTGCCGGGGATTGAACCACAGTCCCCAAAGCTGCCCAAGCTTTCCCAAGCAGGCGCTTTAGGCCACTGATCCATCCCGCTGGGCTCCAAGGCTAATAGTTTCATGACAATAGCACTCAAGATAAATATTTAGTAGACTTACCTCTTTGATGTTTGTCTGCCCTATGGGCCAAGAGCCACACCTCAGAATGTTTTTGAGACATGAATGTCTTAAACCTACTGGGCTTTCTCAAGATAACTACATCCTGAGCATCATTTCAGTAAGCTGTTGTGCTCATGCTCTTTGATTTAGCAGGCACTTTTGTATTTGGATGTTTTAACATCAAAGACATCAGATCTAAGAGATTGTGACTTTATGTTGAATCTTAATTTTTTTCCAAAGCCTAATTATTTTTTTTCTTTGGACAATTTCAAAGATATAAAAAATGATAGCAATAGTGTAATTCCACCGTAGCCTTTTCCTTTTCACGCTTTGCTGATGTTTTGCACAGGCATCATCTCCTTATCTCTATATTTGTCTCTTCCTTTCTGGCTTGCTTTAGACACACATATACAAATGCACCACTTTAAAGTTACAGTGATAATACAGCATGAATATTTCAGCATATATTACTGGCAACACAGTTTCTATAGCCATTATGCTAATAATCAAATTCAAGTAACTTAACAAATACAGTGTTTTTATCTACTGTATTCTTTACTCAATTTTACCCAATTACCACAGCAGTATTCTTTATTATTTTAATCCAGGATCACAGATTGCATTTATCATTTATCATTTACTTTTAGTGTTCTTCTTTATCTTTTATGACACTGATATTCCTGGAGAGCATGGGTCAACTGGCCAGCCACTGGCACCAGTCTTTTCAAGATGAGACCTAGTCTTAGGTGAATGTGGGCTCTAGTATGTGCTGCTTAAAGATTTACAAATTAACATGATGTAAAGACTGTTGAAATAATAAGGGGATAGAACAAAGTCCTGAAAAAGTTTGGCATCTGTATCATCCTTTTAAACATGTTTAAACTAGCATGTACATCTGCCCTATAAGAAAACTTTGAACACATGCAGGAAGATAGATGTACAACATGTGCAAATTTTTTATTTTAGCTTTGTTGACCATAATAACAAACTGGAAGCCACCTAAATGGCTACCCATAGTGAAATGTTAATTTTTGATAGTCATACTGCATAATACTTTTGCAGCCACTGAACAAAAAAACGAGATTATTTTATGTGTTCTATAATGTCATCTCTGAACTGAGTGTGTAAAGGGCACATAAATCGATAGGAACTTATAAAACCTGCTATATAATTTCATCTGCATGAAAAACAAACCATAACACTCTGAATTAGAATATATATATATATATATATATATATATATATATATATATATATATGATATGGAAAGGTCTAGAAGAACATATAGCAAATTTATCAAAATATTCTACCTCTGAAGCGCAAGTAGGAATGAATGGTGACAAAATAACATTAACATTTTATTCCAGATCAGGCTGTATTGTATAAGTTTTTCTAAAATATATATTGATTTATTACTTATGCAAATTAATACATTGAATAAATAATATAATTTGTAATAAAGGGACATAGTGAGTATTTACAGGCAATGCGGAGCCTGCCGTGACAAATAAAGAATGGGCAATGAGCAGAACATTTAAGATCTCTGTCATTAAATGTGGAGTGTCTCTTAAGGGGAGATATCCTATCTTTATTTTGTATGCCCCTCAGAGAGCAGGAAAAATGGCAAGTGGAAAGGAAACATGAATGAATTTCTCACAGCCAACTCCAAGTGGAATTGAATACTTGTGGGATATAATTAATATTCTGACCATAGGGATTTTGAAAGGTAAATGCAAAACCACATAAAAGTTGAACTAAAAGACATTTACATTTAATTTAGATGGATTTTCTTCTACAAGCTTTGTAGACAGCTCTCATATCCACATTTGAGTGCATGTCCTTAGAAGTCATGAGAGTGAGTTTGCTGTGCTGGGTCCTTGCCACAGAGCCTTGGCGTCCCAGGAACATTTGGATCTTACTATTGCTTCTGTTTAAGATGCAGTGTGGGACTGAATTCCCTGAGGGCTCCTAGGAGAGGGAACTCCTTGACAGCCCTGAACGCCACAGCCTTCTGCAGGAAGAGCATTACCTAACAGGCCTCCTTTTGCATGGTCAGCCCATGTGCTGTACTTAACTTTTCAGGTTCCCTGAAAGACTGTGAAAAGCTCTGATGCACTGGGTTCTGAACATTTGTATGCTTGCTTTTAAGGCAAGCAGATGCAATCTGTCCTGTTCCATTAGCCAAAAGAAGTCACCGAGCCACATGTGGGAAGCATGATCCCATCATGTGAATAAAAGGGAGAGGTGGCCAAAGTTGCCACTGAGCAGTGGTCATGTTTATCAGGTGGGACAGCCTCGCCTCTCAGGGGAAGCATCGCGTGGAGATTTCAAAATCCCTGTGACTTGGGCAAGTATTGAAGTAAATCATGTAATGGTCTTTACTACTTTTCTACAATAGCAATAAACAAGTGAAACAGTGGAATTAATATAGTTTTATCTTAGTGTGTGTTCACTTAGACTTTGAGAAAAGAATTTTAAGGGCTAGCCATATAGCTAAGGGAATTAAAGTGCATGCTTAGGCAGATGCAGGGACCAGGGTTCAATCCCCGGCATGCTGGGCTGGCCCTGCCCCTGGGGCATGCTGAGAGGGTCATTGAGACTGAGTGTAGTGGCACACCCTGTAATCCCAGATCTTGAGAGGCTAAAAACAGGAGAATCACTGCAAGTCTGATGTGTGTAGTAAGATCCTGTAGATCCTATACTAAATAAAAAAAAAAAGGTTTTGGCACAAGTACTTCTCTGGCAGGTTAGGAAGGATAACTTGGGGTAGAAGGTGTGAAAGGAAAGGAAAGGCAGCTGTCCCAGAGGCTGTTACATGAACTATTTCCCTAGTTCTGGCTGGCTTTGTGACTTTCTTTGGTCCTACGCAGTAGCAGTGATATTGGGAGGTGTTCTCAGGAGATCTTGCTATTTCTTCTCGTGTCCTTTTGACCACCTTGTGAAGAATCCTATAATCCCTGTGAACCACAAGGATCAGAGATGAGTGCTAGGGCTGGGGAGATACCTCAGTAGAATAAGCACTTGCCTGGCAAGAGCAAGGACCTGAGTTCAATCCCTGGTTCCTGGGTGGAGGGGTGGGGTGGGGGTGGGGAGAATACGAAAAAATGAGTGCCAACCTGAGAGATGCAGGAAACCTTTTTTTTGTTGTTGTTGTTCCCCTCCAAGTGGGTAACCCAAGATGAAAACAGAGGCTGAATGTGCAGCCCAACCCAAATGAAACTGCCAACTACCTGAGCTGAGGGAGAATACAAAATGCTTAGGACCATAGGCACTTTAAGCTTAGAAGCATACACTTAACAGTAGATGAGCAGCATTGCTGCCACAAAAGACCTATAAAATAATAAAAACAGTGCATGCCCTGAGTGACTGCAGGAGGAGGGGCCAGGGATGCCTGCTCCCTGTGCCTGAGGTCACTGAGCACAGTGTATGCAGGATGCTGATCCCCAGCTCTGTGGCAGTGCAGGCCAAGCAGCCCTCCAAGGTTGCAGAAAGCCACTCACCTTAGCAAGCTGAGAGCTGGAAGTCTCCCAGAGTGCACTGAAAGGTTCCCCCCGTGTGGCTCCCACTGTTGTCTGTCCCTGTCCTCAGACCCTTTCTGTGACTGCCCATTTAAACAGAGAATCTGTGCTCACCCTACTTGGATTTGGAGTAGATTATGTAGCTGGGGAATTCTTCAGAGTTAGGAAGCACAGGATGAGACAGGAAGGTTTCTATCTCTTAGTATCAATCTGGAGACAAACAGAAACTGAATGAGTAAAAGGGCGATCTCATCCCAAGACTTCTTCATCTGAATTGGAGTTCACAAAGTCCTGGAAGTTTCTAAGGCGGAGACAGATCCTTAACACAGGATGGTGTGCATAGTGGTCTATTGCAGAATGTCACCAGACTCCCTCGGCTTCTTGTAAGACTATAACGTTTTCTGATCTTCTTGCACCTTTCTTTTCTCTTCTTTCTGTATTTAGTACAGGCTCTACAGGGTCTCACTGTGTAGATCAGACTCTTAGTGATCCTTCTGTTTTCAGCCTCCTATAGGCTGGGATTACAGGTGAGCACCACTATGCCCAGTCTCAATCGCTGTCTCAGTGCACCCTGTGGACAGGGCTGGCATGGCACCCCAGGGATCAAACCCCAGCCACTGTGCTCTGCTTAAGCAAGCGCTTTAGTTTCCTGAACTATGAAACAGGCCCTCTTCTTGCACTTTTCACGGTGGTGAGCCATTTTAATGAAGTATTTGTTGCATGGGGTGGACACACCAAAGGTGGAAATGCCTACAGCACGGGTCTGGTTAGATGGAGTAAAGTTAGCAAGAAATAAGCAGAGTTCAGGCTCTAGACTAGGTGGGTAGGAGGGTAGGAGGGTAGGAGGGCAGGCTTGGTGTGAGCTGCTTTAACAGAGTAACAAAGGCTGATATCTTGCAAACCAGAGGAGCTTATTTCTTGTGGTTCTGGGGGTTGAAGTCTTAAATCGAATGCCAGTACGGTTGGGTCCTGCTGAGCAGCTACTTTTAGATTTTAGAAACTATCTGCTGGAAATAGAGGGAGAAGCAAGAGAGCAAATGCTCAAGGGTTGGTTTCATAAAGGTGCTCACTCTATTTGTGAGGCTTTGCCTTCATGATCTCTGCATTTCCAAAAGGCCCTATGTCCTTATTCCATCACATTAGGAATGGAAACTTCATCATGTGATGTTTGGACACATAAACATTCAGCCCTAACAAAGATGTTGCTCAAAACCAGAGCCCCAAAGCTCAGGCAGCTCTGTGCATACAGCCGTGTTCTCCTTTACATGCGGGATAATTTCAGTTTTGGACTAAGCTATTGGTCCTCCATGACAGGGAAACATCTAGGAGCCACTCCTTTGTTAAATCTCCTTCTCCGTGATCAGCCGAGGCCTCCTCCAAGGGCCCGGCACCCACATCCATCGGTGCTTCTTCACAGCTGCATGACTTCCTAGTGCCCAGGGGCCACTCACGCCCTTTCAGCTCTTTGCAATTGTCCCTTTATGAGCTCTCTCTCCTCTTTGTGCCCTCCTATGATTCCTTCTCTTTTTAAAATGTTGCCTGACGCTTTCCTCTCTCCATGTATAATATGCTATTTAGTTATTCACTTATTCAATTATTTTAAAGGCGTTGTATTTTAAAGCACTGATAGGTTCACAACAGAACTGAAGAGGTGCAAAGATTCTGTCCCCCATTCCACCCAACCCCACCCCTGCCATGTAAAACCTCTGCAGTTCTCACAGCCCCTCAGACCGGTGCATTTGATTATTTTACACCTTATGAATCCACATTGATATCATTACCATCCAGGGGCCACAGATTAATGACATTAATGCTCATTGATACTGTGCTTTCTACAGATGTGGGAAAACATGTATCAACCCATGGTCACTGTTACTGTACGGCACCGAGTCCTTTTTTGGCCATAAAGTTCTGTGTTCTTCCCATTCATCCCCTCATCCCCATGCAATCTCTGGGAATCCCTAATGTTTTCACTGCCCCGTGGTCACACCCTTTCTGAAATGGCCCATAATCAGAGTCGCATGGTAGGTAGCCTTCCCAGGTGGCCTCTTTTGCACAGTAATACGTGTCCAAACTCCTTGCACCTCTTTTTGTATTTTGATAGCTCACTTTCTGTGAAAACTCAGTGATGTCCCTTATCTGGGTGCACCACAGCTTCTTAATCCATTTCTTACTGAAAGGCATCCTGGGTGCTTCTAAGTTTTGGTGATTTTTGCCATAAACATCTGGGTTCATGCTTTTGTATGGAAATTAGTTTTCAAACTCCTCCTCTCATTTTTTTTTTTTTTTTCAGTACTAGGGATTGAACTCAGGACCTGTGCTTGTCAGGCAGGTGCTTATTCTACTGAGCTATCTCCCCAGCCCCTCAACCCCTTCGGATAAATGCCAAGGAGTGTATTTGATGGATCTCACGGTATGAGCATTTTTAATATGCTAAAAAAAAAAAAACCTGCCAAATTGTTTTTCAAAGTGGCTGGGGCATGCTGCAGCCCAGTGGCAAGGCAGCAGAGGTCCGGCTGCTCTGCACCCTCCCTGCAGCTGGTGATGTTGCTGTTGTACACACTGCCTTTCTTTCTTTCTTTCTTTCTTTCTTTCTTTCTTTCTTTCTTTCTTTCTTTCTTTCTTTCTTTCTTTC
>PVJA010054844.1:0-11427 GCA_004027025.1 Myocastor coypus
TTTTTTTTTTTTTTTTTTTTTTTGTCAAGGAAGTCATGATTTTTTTTTTTTTTTACCTTTTCCATGATTCTAGATTTGTCTATAAAGTACCAACATTCCTCATCCAGCATAGCATAGGCGCCACCTATTAAGTAACTTGGAAGACAAATACTGAACCACTGTCTAACTGAATGGTCTGGAGTAGTCCCAATCTGGGAATAATGAAGATTTTAGAGACTACATCTGCAGTTGCACAAGCAGGGGCAGGGCAGTAATTTCTGCCCACCCTTAGAAAGAGCATATAGAAGTAAGAGATATTTATAAGTCTTATGCCAAGGCATGTGTGTAAACATCTATCAGTAGTGTGGCGGTGAAGCTGGTGTGTAGGGAAAGGAGGAGACAGATGTTCCTGAGGAGAAGTTTTAGCACAAACATGGCAGCCCTGAGTGACTTGGTGAATAATGCCTTTAAGGAGAGATGGGCAGTAATGAAAGTACGTAGAGCCTGGGTTCCCCCATGAAAGCAGGTATGTAGGTTGGTCATGATTGTTAAGGCTTGCTGAACTGGAAGGAGAAGTTCTGAATCCTGGAGAATGTACCCCAGAGTGTTTTGGCTGTAGCTTGGCTTGTGAAGTAGAGTTCTTTTGATGACTGTTGGGCTGGAGCTAAAGTTTTTGGGATAAGGGGAAGTAGATTTGAGGGATATGGCTTTTGTGAGCTAATTTAGCCTATATGTCAGCAAAGGAGTTGCCCTGAGAAATAGGATCTGATAACATCTGGCATCCTCTGCAGTGGAGAACTGCTAATTGTTTTGGAAGCTGTCCTGCCCCTAAGAGCTTAAGAATGAGGGGTACATTGTTACTGGGAGTCCCCTGCATACTAATCAAACCTCTTTTGTGCCAGATGCAGCGTGAGAATAGAGGATACTAAATGAATATTTTGAGTCAGCATAGATATTTATGATATTGCCCTTGGTCAGTGTGAGGGCAATAAGTTTTGTTTTGTGAAGGAGTCCCTGTTGGCAATGGACTTGCCTCTATTACTCTAAACCAGCAGCTCTCAACCTGTGGGTCACAACCCGGTGGGAGTCAAACAACCAAAACCCAGGGGTCACCTAAAGCCATCGGAAAACGTTATTTATTTGGAATTACAGTTTTGAAGTGGCCACCAAAATTATTTTTTGGTTTGGGGTCACCACAACATGAGGAACTGTATTGTGGGGTCACAGCATTAGAAAGGTTGAGAACCACTTCTAAACCCAGCGACTATAGCATATCTTCACTTTTTTGAGTGTCTGTGTTTGTTGAGCTACCATCTATGAACCATGTGTCAGAATAGGTATAACTGCATCACTGATACCCTAAGATCTTGAATTGAATGATAGGATCCATTAGGTTTAAATACAGAAAGAATGGGAGTATTTTATGGTGAGTGAGCCATTCTAAGGAAACCATTGGTAAGGGAAAGTCAAATTATAGGTTTGAGTTTCCAACGGTGTTTAGGACCTAGTGGGTGCTGAGGAATGCAGGGGGAGGCAGAGGGATCCCTGAGGCAAACTAGTACAAGGGAACAATATGAGTGTGACTGAGGTATCCCAAACCACAGGGCTGACAAGGTAAGAGTGAGAGAGGAGCCGGTAGAACACTGAGGTTAGGTTTGTACTGTGGGGAGAGAGGCAAAGAGATGCGGAGCTCTTAGAGATTTCTCCCCATAAGAGGTGTCAGGCAAATGGTTATCACAAGGAAATTATGAGTGAAAAACAGTGTCTGGAGCTGGCAGGGAATGGGCCCTGTCTGAAGATCAGCCATCAACAGCCACAGTGGAGATCATGGATCATGTGCAGTGACCTGAAACCTCTGGAAGAACACCATATGTGGCCCCTGTGTCAACAGGAAAGAATGTCTTACCTGAGATGTCCAGTGAGGGCACTCTGGTAAAGATGTCTGGAAGGGGACCATTGAAAACTTAGGTGTAAAAATGAAGTAAAAATCAGTTTTGCATCAACATTATCTCATTAATTCATTACTTGATCTTATTCAGAATAAAGCGATATCTTTAAGAACCACATCTTCTACAAGTCACTAACTCAGTGGTTGTAAACATATGGATCATCCCTGGTGATGCCTCCTTTTGCCTCCATAGGACTTTATTTCCTCAGCACTTGTCTTGGTTACTTTTCTCTCATTGCTGGGACAAAATACCTGACACTCAAAATTAAGGAAGACAAGGTTTATTTGGTTCACAGGTAGTGGAGGTTTCAGTCCATACTCATCTGGCTTCTAGGCAGAGCAGCACATGGCAGAAGACAGCCATTCACGGTGGAAGAAAGAGGAAAGAGCAAAGGGAGGAGCACGGCTGCAGCTTCTGGCAAACCTCTCTCCCTTCTTCATTTCCAGGCTGACCACCCCAAGGCTGGTGTAGCACTCACAGCCACAATCCTAGAGTTGGATCATGAATTAATCACAAACTCTAGAAAGTTACCCCAACACTGCATGAGGCTTAGGGGGGACAACTAGACATAAACTATAGCAGTAGTGCTATAGCTAATAATGACTCAAAAGTCTACAAGACTACCTAGTATCTGTTGCAGTGTCAAAGCTGGTTGTGAAGTCCATTGTTTCACTATTCTTTATCATCTTCACTATGAGTGACTGACATGAGTCATTAATGGACCATTTATATGCCAGAAAGATGCTAATCACTGTACATATAAGAGTCTGAAAGGCCCCTATTACCTGTGATGCAAACTCTAGAAGGAAGAAAATACAAGTATCCCAACAATGGCAGTGAACTGTCATTACAATTCACAAACCTACTATGAAAGTTCCCTTCAAAATACATCTACATCAACCCAGGAGTTCTAAGAAGTTTCTTGAAAAAAGGCTCTATCTTCAGGTAGGAAAAGGAATTTACCTCCTAGATATGCAAAAGGCCAGGACACCAGGGCACATACTGACATATGCAATAATTAATGTGAGTAATTAGTGAAGTTAGTGAAGGAAACACTAACCCATATTTCCCCAAAGCAGCAGACCAGAGAAAAGCCTCAGTAGAGGTCTAGTGCTCTGGTTACTACACTGCATAATAAATCACTCAAATACACTGTGCTTGAAACAGTAATCACTTACATTCTCTTGTGGTTTCTGCGGGTTAGGCACTTGGAAAGGACACAGCAGTGAAGGCTTCTGCTTTGTACACAGTGTTCTCTGGGGTCTCAGAAGACTTAAAAGGCTGAGACTGGATAACTCACTAGAGTGTAACAATTGATACCGCTTGTCAGCTGGGGACATTAGTGCCTTGGTATGTGTTCTTGCTGCCTGGATTAGTTTGGGCTTCCACATACTATGGCGATTGGAGTCCAAGAGTAAATGAGAGAGAGAGAGAGAGAGAGAGAGAGAGAGAGACTGTATTCTTTTTTTGGCCTTGCTTTAAAAGCCACAAAGCAGTGCAATTTTAATCATTTTTAGAAGCCTAATATATATTTCACTGTGCTTTTGGTTTTTAATCTTTCTCAAATAGTAAGAGGAACAAAAGGAAAGAAGGACAAGAAAGGGATTTTAAAAAGAAACTGAAAAATATATATCTTACATGCATGTACCAATTGTCCACAAGGAATATAAACAAGATGCACTTGTACCAATGAAATGGTATTTGCATCAGGACAGACACATGCTGTCCATCAAGATGCAAGTGGAAGAAACATGGAGTCCCTTCTTGTTAGGAAGAATGTTAATCACATGTAAGAATGACATCGGATGTCATTCTTAATATTTATATTATAAACAAATAATGCATTAACATTTCAATATTTACTGTATATATTTACATAAACATTTTGGACAGTATAATATACTATATCCATATTACTACTACAAAGAGAAATCCAGTGAGAATGACATTCAACACACAAAAATAACAACAGAAAATACTAGGGAAACAGTTAAATTTAGGTGGTAATAAAATATTTATGAGGCTCATGACCATTTCAAATATCTTGTGTCCATGTCTTAAAATACAGATGCCATACATACACATACAGATGCTATCTTTTATGACATCTTTCAGAGACTGAAGTTTCCCCTTTTTTTTTCTTTTTTTTTTTTTTTTTTTTTTTTTTTTTTTTTTTTTTTTGGTCTTTTTGAGACAGGGTCTCACTATGCAGTTGAGGCTGGCCTTGAGCTCACTTTTGTAGCCCAGGCTGGTCTCAAATTCGCAGCAATCCTCCTGCCTCAGCCTCCCGAATGCTGAGGATTACAAGTGTGAGCCACCACGCCTGGCTCGGAGTTTTCTTTTAAACACTGAAAAAAAAAGAGTGTGCACAGCACATTCTGAAGCCTGTTGTAGTAAAACAAAACAATTGTAACCCCGAGTCTGGTGGTACAAATCTTACAACCGGAAAAATATCATCTTCTCTCACTGTCTAGATCAGTGGTAGCTTGTATACCCTAGCACATGCACATAGCAGGCACACCGAGCCCTCTGTGTTGGCCCAAGAGCTGAACTGCCTCCATGGCTCAGAATCAGTCGTGGTCGATTCTTACTAAACCAAAGCCTGAGTCCTGTACAGTTCAGGTTGAACTGTAGTGTTGGCCATAAATAAATGGGTTATGGATTGCAGCTGGGGCCCACAGTGTCTAAAAGGTCACCACCTAGATGACCAGCCTCCTGGTCCTTTGCTTTAGGAACGCATTGAAACACTGGTCCCTTTTTTAACTCTGAGGTGTCATTAATTTAACGGATTTGAACTTTGTCATGAAATGTTCCTGACTAGTTTTGCAACCACAGACCAGAGGCCATTATCACAGGAGTAGCCACAGTTCACACTGCCATGGTGTGCTTGTTCTGCACTGGATAGGACGATTCATATGTGGCCAGCCTGGACTCTAGGACAGCAAACTAGACTTGCAAGAAAAAGCATTGCAGTTGTTGTCAGTGCTACACTGTGCCATTCCCTCCATCCTCTCAGAAAGTTTCTACTCAAAGCCTGCCCAACAGCCTCCGTTGGCCATGCTGCTCTTATGTGGATAGAAGCTTTACACTTAGCTCAGCGAGCAAGAGAGAGAAAGACGTTCCAAGATGATGGCACAAGTGGCCAGGTGCCTCCTGCACCTGTGTAATCACTGGTTTGACCCAGTGCTGGGTGGTCACAGGCTGTCTATTAAACTTCAGCTCAAATCCTAAAGCATATGTTAGGGGATGTAAAGCTGTAAATTTCTAATCTAAAGTACATGCAAGCATTATATTGATCCACTAGACAATGTTAAGAAATAACTGTATGGGCTAGAGATGTTTGCAACCAGTTAAGCATTAAAGAGGGAAAAAAAATTCTCTAAGGTATAACTCTTTAAACCTTTCAAAAATCTCAAGAAAGCTGGGACAATCACCCTTTCTCTCAGTAGTTATAATGGCTATAATAAAATGAGGATATCATTTAGGCACAAAGCAAATGCATTCTGGTAAATTCTATGATTTATATTTTTTAAAGATCATTAGCACATTAGAAATATGCTCCATAGTGACAGGCATAAGCGCGAGGAAAGATTTTTAAGAAAAATTATGGCTTTTATAGAGGTCGGATGCCAATAACATTCACTGCTCTCTATTCCAGTGAATATTTTAAGCTTAAACACATTTTAAAAAATCAGGAATAAACAGATACAGATTGGCCCCAGGAAATAGTCATAATATATAATTTATAAAGCTCTTTACCTTTACATATAATAATTTGAAACTGGCCCAGAAGTCATCTTGCTGTTGATAAAATGATTGTTAGATGACAAAATGAGTACTTCTCATGTGAAAGAGATTGCCAGCCAGCCTGTGGGCTGGATAACAGGTGTTCTGCACAGTCCCGCTGCCAATACCCAATCCACCTACTAAGATTCAACACTGAAAACAATGCTGGCCAAACTTAGATGACCCATATAAAAGCTGATAGGTTTGCACTTGTAGTCATTCTCCCTTTTTATTTCTTCAAGAGAGCATCAGGGAATATTAGATGTATGGCTTTTATAACCTTGTGGCAATGTGAGTGGAGGAAGATTAAACTCTGAAGCTCCCAGGGTTCTCTGAACACTCTTTGCTGTATAGATCTGGTGAAGGGCTTTCCCTAGACTATAACCACTGAGACCATGTGACCCGAGGCATTGAATGGGAGAGGGACTAACAAGCAGTCTGCCTCGGATGTTCTGTCACTCACCTTGGGTCTCAACTACCATTCTCTCATTGCTGGGAAAAAATACCCAACACCCAAAATGAAGGAAGAAAAGGTTTATTTAGCTAGCAGTGTGGGGTGGTTTCAGTCCATACTCAGCTCCAAGGCAGAGTGGCACACGGCAAAACAGAGCAGTTCGTGGTGGCAGAAAACAACAAAATAGCAAGAGGACAAGGAAGGAGTAGCAGCAACGATGGCCACAGAGAGCAAGTCTGTCCCCCTTATGTTGCATTCAGGCTATCTGCCTCAAGCTCAGTGTAGTACTGACACCCACAGTCCCAGCAGCATTGCACCCATGATCCCAGCACTGTATCATGAATTAGTCATAAGCTCTAGAAGTCCCTCCCATAACTACATGAGGCTTTGGGGGGATGACCGGACAGAGACCACAGCACCTTGCCCCTGGAAAAGCCTTATTCTCTCAGTCCTTGCACAGTTTCTCTCCCACAACATTCAGAAATAGTCTTGCTCTTCTGCTTTTAGGCAGAATATGGGGCAGCAGGAGTTCTGTCCAGAGTCATCCATTTTTTCCCTCCAGCAATCAGCTCCGTGCCATTGCTCTCAGCCTATTGCAAGTGACCTGAGCTGAAGTCTGACAGGGCCTGAGAGCTCTCCCATGATTTTTCACAGGCAAATAGACCACCTGATGTTACATTTTTCAGGATGTTTCCGAAGCCATTCTTTCACACTAAAGTCCAGCTGCAAACAGCCAGGTCAGGAAATGCAAAGAGCTCTTGTCTTTTCATTCTCATTTAGTGAGTTACTTTCACTACAATCAAGTTGAATGATCAAGTTCATTAAGCCTCAATTTCAATACACTACAAACCTTCTCTCTCCTTATCACCTAGCTCTCAAAACTATTATTTCATCATGGAAAATTTAAGAAGATATCAGAATTGAAATATAAAGATGATCAATTTACCTTGGAGCTTTTAAAACTCTCTGAGGAGAGTGCTTTACCATCAATATTAGGCTTTTAAAGCACATAAAGTAATTTTAACACAGAATCACGGCTGGCTTATGTCTCAAGTCTCCCCTTCTCTGGAGACATAAGCCTCTTAGATCTAGAGATAAAGAGCTACATGAAATGTTAAGAAAGCAACTAGGCATTTGCATTATACAACAGAATCTCTATTGGTCTTTTTATTGGTCAAGAAAGATAACTGTAATAACATGTAACTTGTAGAAATGATATTCTTATGGTCTTCATACTGCCTTCTGGCTTGAAGAGATGTAAGAATTTTCTTTTATTACTAACCTGGTCATGAAAACACCTAAAACCATGTATATTCATATTCCTGGAGCTCTTGGCCTACAGATATCCAGAATGGAAAAAGTGATAACTTTCTGTTTATTCGTTTTAATTTATTCTATGAACATATGTTGAAGTCTCACCATATCTAAGAACTAATTTGTATAGTAGATGTCATAGAAAACAAGATAAAAATTTTCTAGTTCTTATGAAACATAATAAGAAGAAAGACAAAATAAAGAAACATGTATAAATCAGACAGGGGCTATTTGCACAATGTTCCAAAGGAATCTTCGACACTTTCACCTTTAAAACCCATTTGAGAAGTGTGCTATAGATCAGACCAGCCACGTTATTTTCTTCTGGTGGCAATATCCTGGAGGGGAAAGTTGTAAGTATGGAATGGTGTGTTTCACTTATGTTTCACTAACTGATTACTAGCTCTACTAAGAATGTCAGCATTGTTATACCACCTCAAACGAAATCTAGCCTGGGATTTCTAATCTGCAAGATAGCAAGGCAATGAAAAAGATACTGTTCAGGAAACCTGACAAGAAAGATGCCCCTCCTGCCTCTATATGGTGATGGAAATAAGCAAGTATCCAGGTAATAACAATAGAAGTAAGAATGTAAATACTTAAAAAGAAGCAAAACCCAACCACTGGGGAAACATCAAAGCCCTGGGCTATCTAATGGGCTTTAATCAGCATCACACAACTCACCAACACAAGAGTTCAAAGTAGATCGAGTACTTTTCCCATAGAGCCCTAGAAAATGTCAAACTGACACAGAATCAGCATCTTTCAACAGCTCCAAATAGGATTAACAGCCTCCTACAGAGTTACCTGTAATACGGGTTTAACACAGTCAATAGCAAGAAAAGCAAATTGGAAGCTTAATAGGGCATAATTCTTCTGGAAAGTTTGGTAAATGCTTCATTTTCTTTTTATTTGTCCATCTGAAAAGTGAGTCAGTAAAATTGAAGCTAACCCTCAAACCTGTGTGAAGGAAGGTAGAGGAAAACTAACAGGGTTTGACCTCTTCTTTTATTCATTACCCCAAATGATATGTGTCATTGACTCCTTGTAATGTCTCTAAGTGGGAGAAATCTTTCCCATTACATAAGTTACATAAGTTAAAATAGGTTAAAGCCCTTCTGCAAGGTCATAAAGCTATGCAAAAGTAAGAATTCAAAGCCATCTGTCTGCCCTAACCTCTATCCTGCTAAGTAGCCACCCACTGGAATAATTTAAGTTCCCTATTAAAAGGTATTGTGTGGGTCTATCTCTTTAGAAGCAATATCTGCCTTGTAATAAACCACGATATGATTTTGAATAAAAAGCCCTCATTGGGATTTTAATTTTAGGACTTAATCACTAGGATTCTATTTGTTATATAAATACACAAGATAAAATCATTTTTCTTCTGATCATGCATATTTTAAGAAACTTCCAGTACATACTTATACCTACAAAAAGAGCACAGGCCAAATTATATAACCTCATCAGTGAAGGAAGGGTGTAAAGAGAATTGTTCTTCCTGGAGAAGAAGCAAGAAGATATACAATGCTGACACCTATGGAAGACACTCTGCACCAGCCACTTTCCCCTGTCTCCACTTACACCCAACTCTGGCTGTGGGGATCCGTACTCATTCTCTAGCTCTTCTCACTTTTTTAACAAGCAGCTGTCCTTCCATTTTTCTCCTGCACTCCTACTTGAAGGCCTATAGTGTAAGAAGATAAAGAAGACCTGAAAGCTGATGTGGCTTGAATAAGCTTAATTGTAAACCATGTGGATGAGAAAATAATCATTTTAATGCGCTATGACTAGGCTACAAATGTAGAATATAGCACACTCTCTTGTTGTGCAATACTGGGCAATGGAGGACTCTTCTGTGACACTTGTTGCTCAAAAGAGATCTTCTCTTTTCAAAACCAAAACTTCCAGTGGAGAATTAGGAATATGAGGAAGGATGTTCATTTGTTGTAGCCTATACTGCCTACTCTCAGCCTGCTTCAGACAGGAAAAATAGTACCAAGGGTTTCTGAGAGTAATGCATGTGTGCTGCTCGTAATGTTGTCAAGGGAAACACTGGAAAGTTGTCTACCTGAGAAAACTTTAGTTGGATGACTAACCATTAATTGGTGGTGGGTAGAGAAACCAAACAGAATCCTTGCTTGTTTGTCATGTGATACAGGGTAAGACTTACTCTACTTCTACTAGTAAGTCAGTCTATAACTTGGATGTAAAACCACTGCTCATCTAGCCTGTCTTACAGGGAAACTGTAAATGCTGAAGGATATCAGGGTTGTGGAGACACCATCTATGCATTATTCTAAAACTAAAGATGCACTCAACTCCCAAAGGAGGGGGGGAAAAGCTGTAGAAAAGTAGAAGTGGGTGGGGTTCCATTGTTTTAAAGCAAGTGGTGTATGATCCTGAAGGCAAAATGTAAGTCAGAAATCAATTTTTTAATAAAGTATATTGCTTCTGTTGTCTCCAAAGACAACTTCAAACTCTCTTCACAATTTATACCCTCTCTTATCTTTCATAGGATTGATCAATGTGGCTAAATAATTTCAGAACCCATACAACAAAAATTATCATTTGAATTACGTATTTCTAGATATAGGAACCTTAAAGGTATATTTTATTTATATTTTTATCTTCAGGGTTTAGAGTGGTGCAAAAGCAGCATCTTAATAAATAATTCTTGAATGGGTGGCTAAATGAGTACTTATAATGTGGGTAAGAGTGCTATGCTACCAAATGCACATCCTGGGCAATTTTTCAAGATCATTAGATATTTATGGTCTCTCCAAGAATGAACTCTCACTTATAGAATTTGCATGAACATTTATTATAAATATTTGAAATGTTCTAATAGTCAAGACTATTCATTAGGATGGAGCCAGGGAGATAGCACAGTGGCATAAGCACTTGCCTGGCAAGCACAAGGTCCTGAGCTCAATCCACAGTCCAAAAAAAATAAAAAATAAAAAAAATACATTTGATATACCTAAACAGAAACAAACAAACAACAATGTTGTTTATTCAAGAATGCTTACAAGTGTGCTTCAACTTTACATGAATGTATTTCTTTCTATACAAACTGCCTTCACTCCATATCAAAAATACAGATTTTGGCCAACATACTGGTATCAAAGTAGTCACTGCCTGTGAAGTACATTAATAAAAAAGCTATCTGTCAGGCCTGCCTAACAGCCAACTACCTAACAATGTTAGAGATTTTAACATTTCTTAGGATAACGAAACAAATAATAACCATGCCCAGCCAAAAACCAATATACTATATGATTTGTATAGTTTTCAAGCGAGCATCTTACTCTGCGAAATGTTGTCTTATGTTTGGGATAGAAGTACAGCTATGGCTCTCAGAGTTGAAAAAGGCTATTGAAAATTTAGTAGAAGTTTTGGTAGCGCAAGTTCGCTGGTGGAGGTCAGCGGCGTGGGCGCCTGGAGCCTCCCTCGCCCTCCGCTGGCCGGGGCGCCCTGGGGTGCATGGGCGCGGGCCGCTGTAGGGCCCGCCATGGAGGGCCTGGCGGAGGCCGAGACGCGGACAAGCGACGGCGGGCGGCTGGTGGAGGTGCAGCTGAGCGGCGGCGCGCCCTGGGGCTTCACCCTGAAGGGCGGTCGCGAGCACGGAGAGCCGCTGGTCATCACCAAGGTGGCTATGGAGGATTCTACAGTAGTGATGGATACCGTGGAAATTATAACTCCCAGGGGGTTGACTGATGGGGCAACTGAATCTTCTTTGCTGCTGCCATCATGCTTCATACAAGCTAATAAAGGAACCACATGTAACTTCACCAGACTATAATGTGTAACTTCAAGAACATGTTATACATTACTAACCATGATTCGCCTGAAAATTCTGAGAGCTTAAAATCCAACAAGAAATGAACAGAAGAACTAGAGCTCTAGTAATCCTGCTTAGTCCAATCCAAAATTGTAAGTTTG
>PVJA010054845.1:0-11414 GCA_004027025.1 Myocastor coypus
TGTGTGTGGTGCTGGAGATGGAAGTGAGGACCTTGTGCATGCTAGGCAAGCACTCTATCACTGGGCTACATCCCCAGCCCAAGACTGAGAAACTTAGAAGGTAAATATCAATGGGCAAGATCAGGTTTGAATATCAGAAGGATTGCTCTGGCTGTATTTTGCCATGAGTTAGGATGGAAGGAGGGGAATGAGGTACGGAAGAGATGAAGGTGGCTTGCACCAGGGGCTTGATGGCATCAGGGCTGGTCAGAAGTGCAAAGAATGAAGTGCTGTGTCATGGCAGAAATGAAGTCAGATTTTAAGACTAACTCGGAAGTTTTGAGCTTGGGCCCAGCTGCAGCAAGACCTCGGCTGAGCTGGGAGCAGACACCTGTGCTCTGTAATCTGGTCTTCTTTCCCCCCCTTTGGTGTTTATTTTCATTTCCTTTCTTTTCCTTGTAAAGTTCATTTCAGAAAATTCCCCCATCTTGTTGAGCCGAACAGAAGGTACCGGAGATGCTTTCCATGCCCCAGCTGGGGCCAGGGTTCCTAAAGCACGCTGGGCCCAGCCCTCGCTGGTGGCAGCTGCAGAAGAGCAATGCACAAACTTGGGGGGATCTGGTTGGGCTGGGGCCCAGGGGAAGCTTAGCAGAGCTCAGTCGTACTGCTGGGGTACGGGGAAGAGAAATTTGGTCAGTTTGAGGGGGTGGGTGCAGAAAGGGATGTGCCTTCTGCCTGTTGCATTTTTCAAAGGAGAATGGCTCCCTTTCCTAGCAAAGCCTCTAAGTCACATGGACACCTCTGGCCTTTTCTTCTCTGGATTTCACACTCACAGGCCCCACGGAGGGGTGCCTGGGAGGAGCATCCTTGCCAGAAGGGATCCTGGACACCATAGTAAAGAACTATGGTGGGGGTGGGTGGGGGTGAGGAGGCTGCTGGGGGTGGTTGTTGAAGAGGCAATGGGCTGGAAGTCAGAAGACCTGGGCGGGGGCCAGCCCAGTGAACTCCGCAAGTTGGGCAGTTCCTGCCTCCCTTCTCTGGGCCTCAGTTTTCCCATCCATCCACCAAGGGGGCTGGACTCCAAGGTCTTTAAATGCCCTAACAGCTTGAAAGATTCCATTCTCTTCTCTGAATCTGCCCAGGGGGAGGCCTTGGGGGCTGGGGCACAGGCAGGGGCTGAGAATTCCATAGCAATTTGCATGTGAAAGCATGTTACTGCCATGGCTATTAGTGTGTGCTGGGGGACTGAAGACAGGGCAAGGACAGCTAACTGTCAGGCTGGCCAGAAAGGCCCAGGCAGCCTGGGTGGGGGGCAGGTCTGAGGTGTTCCTGGGGAGCCTAGAAAGTCACACTTGGTAGCGAAGGGTATAGCTCCTGGA
Organism: Myocastor coypus; assembly: GCA_004027025.1. Lineage (NCBI taxonomy): Eukaryota > Metazoa > Chordata > Mammalia > Rodentia > Myocastoridae > Myocastor > Myocastor coypus. The sequence continues at coordinate 1,359 of PVJA010054845.1, forward strand.
TCTTTCAGCTTCCACTCAGGCCTTGCGGATGCCACAAAGCTGCTGTTCTCCAGGATGAGTGACTTCAGAGCTACTGACGTGTGCAGAAGGGCTCCCAGGGAAAGGGTGCACTGCTAGTACATTGTCCATGTCTGCTCTGCACAAGTCTAAATTTCGCAGGACAATAGTTTCCTCGGGGTTACATCATTTGGTTTTAGTAATTTCCTTGTCTAAACTTAGTCTGTCAATGTAAATATGGTGTATATATTGGTTTGTTTGATTCACTCCAATTCATATACACAGTCTGTCTCTCTGTCTCTGTCTCTCTCTGACACACACACACACACACACACACACACACACACACACACACACATTCTTCTGGAGACTCTGGGAGAACAAAGCCACAGTGTGTGAGAAAGTCAACCTGCCCTGGCCTGTGAGGCAGGAAGCTGGTTCCTAGGCCTGGCTCTGCCAGCATTCTCTGTGTATCCTTGTGTAAATCCCTTCCAGTCTCTGGGCCTCATGAGGATTTTGGTCTGGAAAGGAGTTGTCATGAAAGTCCTGGCTGCACTATTGCTGGTCTCTAATTTCTTGGATTGTTCTAAGCAGGTAGGGCAGCTAAGGAGGCCAGGCCAGCAGCCAGCTCTGTCCCCTGAAAGTCAGGCCTGTACAATTCACCCAGAGGCAAGCACACATCTCAGGCTTTGCTTGTTTCTCTCTGCATCTAGAACTGAAAAAGCCACAAAGAGCCTTTCCCTAGGGATTGGCCAGAGAAAGGGGACAGCCCCTTCCCTCAGAAGCCAGGTCCTCAACCACCATCTCTGGATAGGCTAGAGGAGCCCAACCATGGGGCCACAGGGACAGGCCAGGGCTAAGAACATCTGTTAGTCCTGGAAGCTTCTGCCTTACAGTCTTTGGAAAATGTTGTTTTTTGGTATATGGTACCCAGGAACCTGGGTCATAGCCAGAGCTGCTGGACAACTTTTCAATGTAGATGGACATGTAGATGCAAAAGGCCAGTGTGGGGCAGTGATGACAGGAACAACCAGCTCTTGGGGTCCACTCTCGAAGCAAGAACTCCCAAGAAGCTCCAAAGTCAGTCTGCTCCCACCCTGTTCCTCACAGGAGAAACAACAGGTGCTTACTGTGTGCTGGGCATTCAACATTTGTTGAACACCATAGATGAGCAAATGAAAAAGGAACTGTAGAACCCAAGTTTTTAATCCATGTATCTTCCATTCTGCTGCTCACATTCCCATCACCCAGTCATCACAGAACTGAGTTGTCCACGCACTGAAGACTTTTAGGACAGAAGGGTCCCGGGACCTCGCCTCTGCTGATAATACAGTGTCCAGACCATGGATGATCATGTAGCAGACGTTCAGTAAATACTTTCTCAGGAAGTCTAATACTATTCTTTCAACCAGTCAGGGCAGTTAAGGCCCAAGGAGTCCAGGACCTGCCTGCCCCCGTCAAAAAAGAAGTCGCGCCAAAGACAGGCCCTTGGCATCTAACCACTGAGCCCAGGTCTTTGCTTCTTGATGAAGGCAAAGGCCTCTACTTTCCCATCTCCTTTCACAAGTTCCTCATTTTTTCAACCTCCAGCTTTCCTTCTTTCCTTTATCTTTGCCTGTTGGATAATTAACTACTGGAAACAGACTATATAATCATTATTCCTCCCATGACTTTGAATTGCTTTCATTTTGGAATCTGTGAGCCCTATTCTGAGTGGGGGCTGGTAGCCCCGTCAGCAGTCTCCTGAAGGTTGACCCAACCTAACAAGCACCAGCTGGGGTCCCAGCCCTCTATATCCAATGGCCAGCTGTACAAGAGGCTGGCAGCACAGATGGGGAAGAGGGTCCCTAGGCAAGCTGGAGCTGACTCAGCTGGGATGTGAGGGGGACTGTGACATGCCCAGGCAGAGCAGCAGGCCACGCAGGCAGGCAGGCAGGCAGGCCGGATTTCCGAGCGTGATTGATACCAGGTTGCTGGAGGGCCACTTGCTCAGCAGCCCAACCTAGGATCGCCCTAGCTGGGTTACCTGAGTTCATCAACCCACCTTCATGACTCTGCAGTGAGGGAGCCAGGCCATCTGTGTGCCTTGTGCCTTAGGAAGGTCTTCTGGGAGCTTAAAGTTGACTGACTCAAGATTACATGAGCCTTGGCTTTCTAGCCTTATAAACCTTGTTCCTCCAGGGAAACTGAGGCTTCGCTAGCATCTGCTCAGTTTGGCTTCATAGGCAAACTGGGTTCAGCTTTCAGAGGAAGCCCGGAAGCCCCACCCTCATCTGGGAAGCATCCTCTATCCCTGAGTCACCAGCAGCTTTGGCCCAGGTAGGATAGGAAGGAGAGTGAGGGTGGGGCAGGTCTGGGGCCACACTACTGGAGGCTCACACCATCTGCTGCCAGCTAGCTAAACCTGCTTCCTCCCTGACCCAGACAGATGGGAAGGGAATGAAGCTGGGAGTAGGGAGGGCTCCTGCTCCTCCAGAGCTCCAAGGAGGCAAGACACAAGGAGTGGGGGAGTGAAAAGAAACAGTCATGCCTCTTGCTGTTGAGAAACTGCTATTGGCTCGTGGTGTAAAATGCCTGTGCTTGAATCCCAGTGGCCCTGCTCACCTATGCACTTGGGCAAGCTACACACAGGGTCTCAGTTTGCTCCATTCAAGCATGAAGTAAATAATGCCTAACTGCCACCCTCTCAGGACATTTAATAGGACTTGATGAGATACCACATGTAAAAGCATTAATAAAAGCAGCAGGCCGAAGGTGCCAGCCTAGTGAAGGACGCTCTCCACTAGCAGTTACTGCACCACAGTGTGCTCAGTGCCGTGTGGGCAGCAGAGCAGAGAGCCTTGCTGAACACCAGCCCCTGCGCTGCCCAGTGCACTGCTCTGTTCTTTCAGACCTCCCCTACCAATTTTACCTTACATTCCACAGCTGACCCCGAGGGCCCCCAGGAATTCCATCCCCCACCTGTCTGGTAAGGGCAGCAGCTCTCCTGAAACTGGTGGGAAATACTAAGAGGCACTCAGTTGGAGAAGTGTAGGAGGGGCTCAGCCAGCCTAGCTCCTGCTCTACCTCGGCTGGAGGTGCTTATCAGGACTAAAGCAGCCCCAGTGAGAGACCCCAGCCTGAAGCCCTCACTCTGGGCAGGCAGTCAAACAGCAGAGGCCCCATCTGATCCAGGCACTTCCTTTGGTTAATGAGAAACCAAATAAACAGCCTCTGCCCCAGCTGGCTCCAGGAGTATACCAGCCCAACCCTGCTTTAGTCCAGCCTCCCTTCCTTCTGCCTGTAAATCCCAGAGCTCTCTTCTCCCTTCCTTTTCTTGTGCTCTCTACTTATCAGAGCCCAGCCTGCTCTGTAGATTATTTACTAGGGCTTCTTGCTCTGGATCCCTTATTTGCCCTCCCCTTCTTTCCTCCTCCTCCTCCTTTCCTCTATGGCCTTCTTACCCAGTTTTAGCTGCTGAGATCTCACTTGTCTTCCTTCCTCCTCTGACATCTGTCTACACCATCTCCACAGGGAATCCTCCAATAAGACCTATGAGCTGCTCCAGGCTGGAGCAGGGAAGCCCCAAGCCCTGCCAATCTACAGCTCTACCATGGGATCTGTGCCAACCCCTCTCCAGGGCCCTCATCTACCAGCTTATTCTTTAGGGTGTGGAAGGGAAATGCAGTGCTTAGGGCTGCCCCAACCCCAGGGTTTCCACTGCCAGTGAGCTGTGGTGTGGCCTGCTCTGAACACAGAAGGAAGATGCTTCTGTCCAGATGAGAATGAGGCAGCCCGAAGCTATCCATCCTAGTACCTGGTAGGTCATCGCCTGGAATCAGCTCTTAGGAAGTTCTTTCTACCCATTTGCAGCATCCTGAGGCATGGTGTTGCTGGACATACAAGCACATTCCAGATCTAGCATGAGCCAGGTGGTGGCACTATGTGTGGACACTCTCAAGGGCCCTTGGGAAACCTCCCCTCATCAAGCCTTTCTAGCTGAGTATGGTGTTAGGCTAGGCAGATGCCTATGCCCTGTGCTACGGAGGCAACAGGATGGATGGAGAGAAAGGTCCCAGGTTTCGCACTGGCAGAACGTGAGGACAAAAACCTGGGCAGGAAAAAGGACAGCAGGAGGAGCATAGTACCCTGGAAAAGCTCTGCTAGGACAGCCACACTTCCCATATCTGCCCCAATCACCTGTGCTTTGAGCACACACCACACAATACCTATGTATGTGTGTGCACACACACATATGCACAGATGCCCACACGCATGCATACAAGACTTACTCTTACACTCTCTTCCCCAACATCATGACACCATTTTACACTCATTTCTCCATGTGGTTAATTTTTTTTTAGTTCTCATTTTTTTCTAAGAAAAAAGCAACAAGAAAATAATTCAGAGTTTATACAAAACATCTTTACATTATTTTTTTTCCAAAAAAGACTAGTATTTACACAAATGGCAACAGAAACAAAATAAAACAACAACAAAAAAAACCCTTCCGGCTGCCACTTGGAGGGGCTGGTGTTCTGCTCCCTCTCCCACCTGGCGCCAGGGCGGGCCACTGGCCGGGAGGCAGCGTGGAGGTGGATGTGTGTAAGGCCCAGCTCCTTCCACGGCTGCTCCAGAGTGACTCAAGATGCACTCCAGCGGCAGTCTGCTAGCAGCCATGCTGGCGAGGAGCTGGGGTCAAAGTGCACAGAGGGCAATGCTGGGCAGCCTCTTCCTCTTTCCAGGCCCCAGCCCATGACTGGGAGGAGGGGTGGGGCAGTGGGGGTCATGTTGGGTGTGGGAGGGCACCCATCCGTGCTAAAGCCCAGAGAAGGAGCAGGCCACCTGGCCTTATACCCGCTTAGGTCTCCACCTCGGGCCTTTGTTTTCCCACCAGGCCAAAGGTAAGGAGAGAACAGGGCGGTGGTGGGGAACTCCCAGCTCTGCAGGGCAAATAGCCACCTGGGCACCTCACTTTCCTCCACCCCCCATGAGGTCATCTGCCTGCAGCAGCTCTCCTGTTCCCCAGGCAACAGCCAATTAAGACATTAATTACCGTGAGAGTGAGGGAGGCAGGAGATGCCCAAGAATCCCACAAGGAAGGGATTTTTTTTTTTTTTGTGGAAGGGTGGCAGCCACTACCCCATTGCCAGGGTCAACTTTGTAGAAGGAGGGAAGGCAGTACAGCCTTGCCGGTGGCACTCTCCCTTTTGGGCCTGACCTACCTGCCTCACCCTCTGAAATACCAAGGAGTCTATAAAATCAATGTCATCCTATGCTTCCTGGCTGGCTATATTCTGCTCCTGGTCTTCTTATATGGGTCAAGCGAGGCTCAGAAAGCCTGGGGAGGGGCTGCCTTGTATATTTTTTCCATTTTTCTTTAAAAAACAGATGAAAATGATTTGACAGCTAAAAAATGAACATAAAAACATTAAAAACAGTGATGATAACGGACAAGTAGTCCTGGGAAAGGGGAAGGGAATAAGGGAGGGGCAGGGTCAGGGGGGCCATCTCCCTGCCTGCTGTCTATCAGCATCCAACCCTGCCCCCCAACAAGGGGTGCCCCCACAGAGCCCAGAGGCCTGGCCAGAGGGGGAAGGCACAAGAGTATGGGGATTGGGGGCACAAGCACCCCCTCTGAAGCCCAGGGGGCAGGGCAAAAAGGGGGATTATAAAAGCCAAGAAACTACAAAACTAAATACAAAGGTGGGCACAGCTGGCAGGGATGGGACTTGGGGGAAAAGGAGAGGTCCAGTCCAGGCCGTCTGTCTCTCAGGGCCCAAGGCTGCACCGGGCACTCAGACTTTGTAGTAGATGTTCGCTGGGCTCTGGGGTGGCATCTCCTGAACGATGTAGACGGGGTGCCCATAGTCCCCACTCACCTTCTCATAATGGGGGCAGTAGTTGTTCTCTGTAGTCCGTAAGGGGATGATGATGTCACTGGGCTCAGTGCCCGTGGTGCCACTACCCCCCTTGGGACTGGCCAGGGTACTGAGTGAGAGGGCAGCTGCTCGCTGCTGTGTATGCTTGCGATGGCGTTTACGCAGCTTTAGTAGCAGAACCGTCAGGAAGATGATGATGAGCAGGAAGATGACGCAGCCAGCACCAACAGCTGCAAACAGTGCCACCTTGGAGTTGAAAAAGCTATCAGGGTCACCGCTGCTGCCCCCGCTTGCACCTGGGCCACTCTTCTCTTCCTGGTTCACAGTCTCTGAGAAAGGGGAAGGCCAAAGCAATCAGCCAGGGAAACATGACACAGCAACACTGAGAGCCATACCTTAGAGTAGAAGACATTGTTAGGGTCCCTACTGCCACCCAGATTTGCTAGGAATACAAGGCAGATCTCAGGCTGGGTTCAGCCTTCATGTCTTCAGACATACAAGTGAGCAATGGTTTCTTCTCCCTAAGAAGTGCCTGCATGTATGCTCACCATGCTTGCCATCGGAGTCACCCTGGGAGCCCCGACCAGGGGCTTGTGTTGCTGTCTTTACAGTGTTGTCTGCCTCCTTGCTGGGCTGGCTGGTAGTCAGCTGCTCAGGTGTCACAGCATTGGGATCTGCAGCAGGAACAGGACAGAAGAGAGGGTGGAACCCTGCCAATACAGGGTGACCAGAAGTGGCTCACACACCAGTCCCCAGGATGCTGACACCACGGGCCCCTCTCCTGCACCTAGGAACTATGCCCAGACCTAACAGAATGTTCATCCTTAGTGCTCACCTTGCCCGACCTTCATGATGATCTTCATGGTGCGTGTACGGCACACGCCACCCTCCCGGTTCTCCAACCCCTCCAGGCTCCCATTGGATGTTGCTGCAGGAGGAGGCAAGAGCAGTCAGAGAAGTTGGGAAGTTGGAAAGATCTGCAGTATGACCCAGAAACCCCACAGATGTCCTCAGACACCAGGGACAGAACTGGGTCAAGGAGTGGCAAGCAGTTCCCACCTATACATGGACATTGCTACTTGCCTCTCTTCCCTGCTCAGAAGAATACAGCCCCGCTCAGCCAAGTCAAGAGCAAGCCCCTCACCCGGAGGCCCTGCTCCTCTCACATGACCAGGCTGTGGCCCCACTTTCCACAGGGACACCTTCTCACTGCAACATGCTGCTCAGAGGTAAAGCAATGGGAACTGGCATCTTGAGAGGCTTCTATCCACACTGGAAGGACATCTAGATTAGGAGTCCAGAGAACTGGGTTAGTGGCCTAATCCTACCTCCAACTTTCTGTGTAATAAAGTAAGAAGCCTGGAGCCTCAGTTTTCCAAAAAGAAAAAGGTAGAACAGATCCCACTGGCTCTGGAAACTCTGCCATTCTTGAGACTAGCTCTTACGTGGGCAAACAAAAGGACAGAAAGCAACATGAAGCCCAGGCTTCTCCCACCCAACCCTTGGAGCCAAGGCAAGCGGGGGCAGGTCACATGGTAAATTCTGGGGCCAGAATTCCAAGGCCATGCCGAGAGATCATGCTAATTTTCAAGCAGCAGGGCCTTAACTGTGTGTGGTATCACTGTACCACTCTGAAGCTCCCACTGCTACAGGAGGGTAGAGAGCTAAGCCCTGCAAGAGAGTGCCACATAATGAGAGGGAACTTACAGGTAATGTAGTAATCATGATGCTTTTTGAACTCCAGGCCCATGTAGTTGGGGCTGAACTCCTGAAACTTGATGGTAAACCGAATTTCCTGCTCTGGCCTGTTGCAGGTGACCAGCACATTAGGGTCGAGCACGGTACTACAGGCAGCTGCCTGCTCTGGCCGTACCAGGTACAGCTTGTAGTACTCATAGGGCCTCCCTGCTTCTGCTCGGGGGCAGATGATGTCCAGCTTGTCTCCAATCTTCGGGTAGATCACCAAGCCCTTCCCACTCAGAAACCTGCCCAGAAGAGAGGAGATGTCAGTCTCAGGATTGAGGGTTCCCAGGCCATCCCCAAATCAGGGACTAGGCAGTAAGGGCCAGACTGGGACCCACTGGGTGGAGATGGCAAGAGCAGGCTGTGTGCCCTTCCTCCATCCTCATGATGAGGGTGGAGAGAGAGAGAAGCACACTGCCAGCAGGGTGTGGAAGGGGTGGCCCATGGGCAAGGTTGCCAGGCTTTAAGTGGTAGGCTGGGTGGGGCACTGCCTACCTGGGGGAGCCCTTTGTCCTAATGTGGCATTTCCGCAGGGGGCTGACGTGGAGAGATGGGCTGAATACCAAGGTGTCATGCCCAGGCTGCCTGGAGGTGGCATCCCTGTCTCCCTATCCCCCAACACATTCACACATTCACATTCCTTCACATCACTGCTAGTCACACACACACACACACACACACACACACAGAGAGAGAGAGAGAGAGAGAGAGAGAGAGAGAGAGAGAGAGAGAGAAGAGAACAAGCCTACACATGCCTCAGCTACCACCCCCGCAACTCCCAGTTAAAGGCTGGGGAGCTCAACCTGTCTGGGACCCGTACCTTTTCCCTAATTCTTGCTAATCTTGCACATGATAGGGAGATAGACTCAGGCATTGCCTGAAGCTAAAGGGATGACGGTCATAATCTCTGGCTAGGTACAACTCCACACTACTGGCAACCCACCTTACCCCCCTAAAGCAAGAGTCTGAATCCCTGAACAACAGCCATCTTCCTAAGACAGAGGAGGAAAGCAGCCCAAGCAGGGGTAACAGATCATGAAAAAGAAGGCCTTAGGTACCCACTCATTAATGTTCCAATCCCTCACCTCCATACCACTTATACTGTCAATCATGAGAGCAGAGGAACAAATGCCTTCTGAACCAGAGTTTATGAACTAATCTGGAAGGCCTGGCACTGGGGGAAAGTAGAGGAGGCCAGCTTCCCCGGGGCCACCTATTCACTAGACACTGTCCTTGCCTAATCACACAGTGAGGAAGTGGAGGTGTGGTGGCCATTTCGATGCCTGGTCTTGCTAGAGCTGACAGCAAGGCAGTAATGTATAGGAGGAAGAATACAAGCTTTGGAATTGGACCTCCAGACTAGCTCTGCAGCCTTCAATGAACTGCCGGACTCCTGTTAGTTTCCTTACTTATAATGTAAGATGGTAAGAGCCCCTACAGCCACGTTCTGGAAGGAGAATAAGGTAGCATATGGAGACAACCTAGCACACACTAAGTGCTTTGCTAAGAGGCAGATCAGATACTAAGTTCCTATAAGCTCAGTTTTGTCTCTTCAGTGGGAAATAGTGAAGATGCAGTCCCACTGTTAAGGACTTTATTGTCTGATTTGGCTGAGAAAAGGGCCACATTCTAGTAATAGATAGCTCCAGGCAATCCATATCAGGATAGTATTTCAAACAGCCATGGCTGGTGAGTGAGAAGAAAGAAAGAGCAGAATATAGCCAAGCATGGAGGTGCACATTTGTAATCCTAGCATTTTGGGAGGCAGAGGTAGGAGGGTTACAAGTTCCAGCTAAGCCTGGGTAACTTAGCAAGACCTTGTCTCTAAATGTTAAAATGGCTTGAGGTGTAGTTCATTGCAAAGACCCTTGGCTCAATTCCTGATACTGGAAAAGAAAAGAAGAGAAAAAGGAAGAGGAGGAACAATGGTAGATCCTGGGTAAAAAAAAAATAAGATGGTAACACAGAGCAAAACCAAAGAGCAGTAGTTGGTCTAGCTTGGCTAGGAAAGGTAGAGAGGAAGAAAAGAGGTGGAGATAAGGTAGGGCTAGACTAAGGTCTCAAGGGCCACAGCAAGCAGTGTGAGTTTCACCTCACTGCTGACAGACCCTCCAGCAAACAGGACAATGGAATGGAGGGGCGAAAGCAGTGCTTACAGAGAGTGAAGCCAACAGAACTGCACAACTATGTTGGTTAAGAACACCAATTGATGAGATGAGCTCTAGGAGGCTTAGATTCAATAGCCTCCAACGTCAGAAGCTTCACTGGTGGCACACTGCAATTGCAAAACCTTTGATTGTATATGTATCTGCTTCCTCTTAGTCCAAAGAGAAGTATATTCTTTCCTGTTTTTTTTCTTTCTTTCTTTCTTTTTTCTATGCAACATTAATAGGGAGGTGGGTCATGCCCACACACTGCACTCTATAGAATGATTGTGAGGACAATATGCAATATG
>PVJA010054846.1:0-11386 GCA_004027025.1 Myocastor coypus
CAGGGTCTCACTATGCAGTTGAGGCTGGCCTTGAGCTCACTTTTGTAGCCCAGGCTGGTCTCCAACTCACACCAATCCTCCTGCCTCAGCCTTCTGAGTGCTGGGATTACAGGCATGAGCCACCACGCCCCGCCACTCATGTTTCTTAACTTACCCAAATTTTCTATTCATCATGCCTTAACAAAAGGATCTCACCAATAAAGCTGCCACTAAAATTCACAAATTGCAAAGGAGACATTTCTAACATAAAGCCAATTCAATACGCACGTGTAGATTTCTTGTGACATATTTGCTACAGAGTATCTGTAGGAATAGTTTGAACATCTGTAATGCAAAAATATGAAATCCATAATGTTCAAATATCTATAAATATTTGACAGCTAACAACTTGAGTCCACAAGAGGAAAATTCCAAAGCATAAAATATGTCATGTACAGCATTGTTGAAAGTATTGTATTTAAAAATTCCTTCAGGGCCAGCCAGATAGCTCAGTGGATTAAAGCACTTATGTAGGCAGACACAGGGATCAGGGGTTCAATCCCTGGTGCTCAGTGCAGGCCCCACCCCCTAGGGCATACCGAGACAATGTTTGAGACTGGGCATGATGGTGCGCGCTTGTAATTCCAAGAGGCTGAAAACAGGATAATCACTAGGCATCTGATTTTTGTAGTGAGACCCTGTAGATCCTGTACTAAGTACATAAAAATAAATAAATAAAAATAATAAAATATTCTTTCAATCTGTACAGATGCATATGAAACATAAATGAATCTTGTGTTTAGACATGGATACCTTTCCACAAAGTATCTTACGTATATGTTTTCATTCTAAAGTCTGAAACCTCAAGATCCTCTAGTCCCTAGCATTTCACATAAGGAATACGCAACCTATGTCACAAAATTTTCTCTAAAGAGAATGTAAGGGTAAAATATACCACTGGATTTTTAAATAGGTTATATAACATAATTTGCTTATTAGGAAGATAGAACCTTCCCAAAATATGTCTGTCATACAAGTCATTAGAGTGATGTTTTGAAAATTGCAGTACTTTTTCCCGTGTCACCAAGTGATCATCATCATTTTTCTGACACTGAAGTCAAGGTTGTTATATGTGTATGATCACAAAGGCTAGAATTTTGTCTATTGGTACAAAATTGAATATAGTTTTGTTCATGATATATTGGTGGCAATAAAGACAGTTTCCGTAATATTTTCTTACAAAGTCCATTACTCAAATCAGTTAATTGCCATGTTAATTTTTTTCCTTGTGGAAAATTTATATACAAACATAGCAGAAAGAATAGTACAATATTATCTGTATTTCTGTTACCAAGTTTCAACAACTTTCAACTTGTATCCAATCTGCCATGAGATCTTTGTGAAGATTACCTTAATCATTTGGATGTCAATGCTATGGAATGTTTGCTGCTGCCTTGTCATTTTCTATAGTAACCATAGGTATAAATATGAGATTTTTATGTAAAGAAAGATAATATATACAAGCTACTTGAATATACTCTCCAAAATATGCCACAAAATAGCTCAATCACTTATATTATCAAACAATTTCTTAAGATACTCTTAGGGACAATGGAGCCAATCTCTTTCGATTAAAACCTATTTATTGTTTCAAAGCACTTAGCAATGCTTTTTATTAATAGAGGCTCACATTTGTGTGTCAGTAAGTGTATTCATGGGGGTGGAGAAATACTTAAAGTAACATTGAAGTATCACATTTGTAGTACTCCTTTGAATAATTTATTCCACAGACTAAGGTATTATTCAGAGGTGAGTGCTCTTTAACCGATGGAATTTAATGAAAGCTCTTAGTCACTGGGAACAATGGAGACATGAATCTGAAGGGGATTGTAGGATCCTGATATCTTATCTCTTGGCGCTTCCATGAGGTAAGGGCTTACTGCACCACATGCTTCCCTGTTATGGTGTGTAGCCTTATCTCAAACCTAAAAGTTAAAGAGCCAAGTTACTATAGATTTAAAATTCCAAAATTGTGAACAGAAATAAAAGTTTCATTTGAAGCTCATTTTCTCTATTGTTTTTTTACGCTGAAATGAAGTTGACCAACACAATTATTTTTCACCAGTCTACTTACTTGTCTTTTAAAATGGCAAGGCACTATTACAAGACATTTTCATGAAATAAGATTTAATACTTTATGCCAGTTTTTCTAAGATAGATTGATAAATTTATGGTTCCTCAGAATCCTTGAAGGTGAGGTAATATTACTCCAAGAGAACAACAAAGAAAATTTAAGAGTTTTGTCAAACAAGTTGAAATTGAAAGTAATATACAGGGCTACAGTTTGTCTTATTTGTGCTCTCAGTGAACAGAATGTGCACATTCTGGTGGAGACAAAAGCTTTCTGAAAAATATGGGATTGAAAGTCACTGGTAACCTTAAAGTAAAGTTAGAAAGTACAGTGAGACTCTCATTAGAGAGTGTAACTGGACCACATAAAGCCAGACCAATGTGTAAATTTTATCTTTGTTGCTTAGAATTTCCCATCAAGCAAGATTACTAGGAGCAATACATAATTATCCATACTAAAGGCTGATTCTTGTAACTAGTGAATTGAAATGTAGATCATTTAAAGCAAGCTAAGCAATCATCGACAAAGACTAGAATGACCAATAACAATGTTATTCCTTCAAACTTGTATTCAGAGAATTCATATATATGATCCTGTTTGAATTACTCTTGAGTTCTATAAGATAGGTCGAGATTGTAGTAGCCATTTTGTATATAAAAGACCAAGGTTTAGTGCTCATTGGTCATGTGGCTCTAGAAAAATCTTTTGCAGAAATACAAGTTGAATCATTTGGTTTTCTCAGAATCTCACATTGCCTGTTCTTGCCTTTCTGTGAGCTAACATAGCCCATCTAATAAAAATGTCTACTACTATGTTGCAAACCTCATCTATGAATGAAATAAATGGCATAGACATTAAGTCTTACCATTGAACACTGTAGTGATTATGGAAAGAACCCTTTCCAGAACAGGTTAGTCAGAAAGTTTTCCTGGAGGAAATGAAAGTTTAGTTACAGTATAAAAGATTGTTCACCACCTTCCATAATTGTTTTATAAATTCAGTGGCTAGGAACGGGATATGTCTTCCTAACTGTAAATTGGTAGGGTTATGTATAGATACATGCAGATCAAAGATGCTTGGCATGCACCTTCAAAAGGTTCATCTTATCGAACATAGCACTACTCAACACTATAACTATGCTTGGAATGCATGTCACTCTTGTCTTTTTGATGTGTACTGCTCCCGGTGTAAACTGAGTTACTGTCATTCTCTCTCTCAAGAATAGTACTTGAAAATAAGAGACTGGGCCAAATACCATGGTCTTGACAGGCTACAATTTTGTATTTCCTTGAATTTCCAAATATCTGTGTAAAATTGTGTAACTGCTTATATCACATTGTATGGAACATTATTAAAATATCAATGATGGTCAGAAAATATCACTTCCAAGCTAAATCAAAGATATTTGATATTCAGAAAGCCAGTGATGATAAGCTCAAGTATTTATGTTACAGAGTAATAGTATCACAAAGGTTTTCTGCTGGAGGGTTAAGAATTTAAATTAACAGACCAAAAATTGGAGAAAAAGAAGGGCTATGCGGATAACCAATATTTTGGCCCTAGCCCTTCAAAGTCAATAAGAACTCAGGATATAAGAGAACCTGTGCTGTAATATCCTATAACTCAGAGGTGTCCCAAATTTTCTAGTCAAGGAGATTATGGGACCTCAGAGGAAAGGGATGAATGAACTATAGTGCATCTAAGGAGAGTCACCCAGAGAAAAACATTCTCTCAGGCTTTCACAAAAAACAAACTTGCCAAGCATTGGCCATGACTCATCCCGAAGGCTGACACTAACGACAGTTCTACAAAGTACTGTATATGGTCCCAAACTTAATCCTGAAGGGATTTGACCTTGGAAGATAGAAAAAACGAATGTTTTGTTATACAGGTCTTGCTTTGACTTGCCCTTGATAATCCAGAAAAAAAAAAAAAAAGCTTAATTACAATGCATGAAACGCAGAGCTAGATTGGTGAGATGAGCTTTAGGAGGCTTAGATCAATAGCCTCCAATATTAGAACCTTCACTGGTGGTCCACTGCAATTGCAGAACATTTGACTGTGTATGCGTCTGCTTCCTCTTAGTCCAAAGAAAAGATTTTTCTTTTCTTTTGTTCTTATTTTTTTTTCTTCTTAGCAACATCAATACGGAGGTGAGTCGTGTCCACATACTGTGCTCTGTAGAACTATTGTGAGGACAATATGCAATGTGTCAACTTTTTAAAAAAGGAAAGGGGAAAAAGAAAAAAAAAGTAATGTTTATTAAAAGTGTTAATGTTTAATTGTTTTAATTGTTTGATCAATCTTGTATACCTATATCTATTAATCTAAACTGATCTGATGAAGAAAATATGTGATATAACCATTGTTAAATTTAAACAATAAAAATATTAAATCATGAAAAAAAACAAAGAAGCCGGGCATGGTGGCACATGCCTGTAATCCCAGCACTTGGGAGGCTGAGACAGGAGGATCAGTGTGAGTTTGAGACCAGCCTGGGCTACAGAAGTGAGCTCAAGGCCAGCCTAAAACTGCATAGTGAGACCCTGTCTCAAAAAGACAAAAAAAAAAAAAGAAAAAAAACAAAGATGCTTGGCATGCATGGAGTTATGTGTAAACCTTCTGATAGAGTGATTTTTTTGAAAGGAAATAGAGAAGAAAAACCTTACTCATTTGCCAAGTTTTAGTCAAATTCTGCTATTTCCACAAAATAGGAAATGAATCTTTTGGCCTCCTTGTGTTATCTTCCTTTTCACTGAAATCTTCTAATAACTATGATCTACACTGGAGGTTACAAAATGGAGAGCCATGATCTAAATATGGTTTTAAAATGTTCTGTTTTTCCTGGTGATGCCATGAGATTTTAGTACTTTGTAACCAAGGACATGTAGTCCATTGAGCAATGTGTTCCACTTCTTCCTCAGTACCTATATAAACTACACTCAGGAATGATTTCAGCATTGACATCACACCATTTGTAGAGAAAAATAGAAAATAGGAGATGAGATCACTATCCTTTTATATTTCTTTCTGTGTCAGATGATTGTCCACAGAAACTGATTAATGTCTTATAGTCAACAGGCAAGATAAATATAATTTTTTCCTCTTCAACCTATTAGTTGCTCACTAATGAACATAACTCTGAGAGGTTTGATTAGAGGGTTCCATTAAAAATCATCATACGCTGTATTTTTCAGGTCTCTGTGAATTTGTCTTTGATCTGTGCAGTGCCCATGACTTAACCCTCAACCCATGTACTTTGTAACAAATGAAGTGGAGAGTACAAAAACCTTTGATTAGTGTATGTTGAGGATGCTATGGTTTGGACAGCTCACCATTAATAAGAACCAGTAGATATTATCCACACAATCCCCCAAAATTATTAGCAATATATACTCGATTCCTACAATGATTTCAGTCTATGTGACCCTCACCATCCTGGATAAAAGTCTAACCAGGAGGAATAAAAAGTAAAGCTACATTAATGCGCTAAGCTGTAAAATGCTCGTCAACAGATTCCAACATTGCTAGTTCTGTTGATAACTCACTACTATTATGGACTGTTGGACTATATATACAGCTACTTTCTCTTAGTTCAATGAGAAGAAAGATTTGTACTAATAGTGTTTATACAAGATATCAAGTGTGTGTCTTGCATTCTGAACAAATACCATGAAGACAACAATATGTAATGTATTAATTATCGTAACTGTCCTACTAACCTGTTGTGAAACTGTCTCATTGCTTTTTCTTTTCATTAAAATTAATAGAAAGAAAAAAACACCACGAACAACAACAACAAAAAGCAAAAGTTGTGAAATCTGTTCCAATTAGACTGTTTAGAAGCTGGGCAAGGTCAATGTGTGTTTTTGCAGCATAGTAGTGGAAACTGTCTAAAGGTTGCTAGAAGCATAAAAGTGCTGAATCGTCATATTATCTTTTCTTTTCACAGTCCTACGAGCCACTTTGAATAGCTAAGATTGATTGGAATGACTCTAGCAGTAAACATTATGATGGACTTTCTAACCTAGCCATCCACTGACTTACTTCTATTTACCAGATTATTTTCTTTCTTTTAAAATCTGTCAAGATTAAGTCACTCATATAATTGCACCTGAATTTTAGCATTAATACTTTCATTTTGGGATTCATAGCTTTATATAATTTCATGTGAGACTCTGGTTCTGACGCTGTAGATGTATTCTCTAGCATAAGCACATCTTCAAATGAAGATGTTTTATATATTCTATTACTTTAATTTGCATAGCAATTCTCCTTTGTGCCATTAATAATCCTAAACATTAAAAATATCCTACTTTTCCACATTCTAAAGTTAGATATTACCAACCTCCAAGTTTCTTGAAGCAAAAATGAATGAATGAAATGACACACACTGTGGAGCAATAACAAGCAAGCTTTCTCAAAAGATATTCATTTCCTCAGTTTGATTACTTAGCATACATATACCAAAGCAACTACTTGGGACTCCACGCAGTGCTGACTTCCTGAATATGCCAGAATTTTGGTGAACTAGCCCTGCAACATGAAATGAAATTTGTTATCCTCAGTCAGGGCGGTCAGTGGTGGTTTATCTAACAGGTTTGTACGATTTGGCTTGGTATACACTGGTTGTCAGAAGCTACCTTTCCTATGTCAACTGAGTTCCCTTTTTGTTTTGTAGAGGCAGGAGCTGAGGTGTTTGGGTACTAGATGGTCAACGGAAAGACAATGACATTTAGTGCTTCTGTCCAATTAGTGCAGCAACATTGGAGTGGAGTGATGGCTCTTCAGACCTACAAACATAAAGTTTGTCAAATGGCTTATCATGGAGATATATCCTTACCTCTCACCTAAGCTCCTTTATCCTTTTTAAATGTGTGGTAGCCCCAAACACAATGGCGTTCTTCTTCACACAATAAGCTTAGGCATATAAAACAGTACGAAAATATTCATACTCAAATTTTCACTGAGTGGGATGTAGAATCTCTGGCAAGTGTGCTTTATTGCATTTCGTATCTCTGAGGGAATATATATTTTTGTTTTTCTTAATATTGTGCCAAATGCTCTGATATTATAGTGAATAGCAATAAGCCATGATTCATACCTAATACTTCTTTTTGGAAAACTAGATAAGCCTTGTAATCTACTGACACCATCTCCCACTCCTTTTGCAGAGCAGGCACTTTGGATGAATCCCAAAACACATTTCCCATTTTCTGTTAAAACAAACACTAATGTTACTCCTGTGAGTCTTTTTCTCACTGAAAAGGCTAATCTCTTGTTCCTCATCTTTATGATCTACGTGTGCTTTTGTGAAAATGCCTATTTCAGCCTGTGAAATGCAGCTCCCTACGCAATAGACACCCTTGTGGCCTCGCTTGCATAGTCTCCATAAATCTCTTTTCTTTCCTTTGATCCCACCTTTATACTGAACATTGAGCAAGCCCTCTTTCCAAATATCACTACAGGGGAAAAATGAAACTACAAAAATACACTTGAAATTCCTCCAGGCTCTGCAATAAAGCTTAATGTTTGAAGAATCAACTTTGGCATGTGCGGGCATCCTACATTTCCAGGCTTCAGATAATTGTAATTCCAAGCAGTTGAAGTATATATCTGTCTGTTTTCGCTGTTTTTATATTAGAATATCCTGGATAAACTAAATTAATAAATGACCTATTACCCTTATCTATATCTTTATGTTAATGTTAGAAATTCATTTTGTCCCAACCGTAGAAACTTCTGTCTCTGATACTATGGCATAAGACAATTCATTTTAACTCATCCTGAATTGCTTCATTTCTGCTCTCCAGCAGTGTTGTAGTCAAGTTTCCACATAACAATGGATATATATATACAACACCTTATAGAACTTTGAAGTCGTCTTATTCATAGTTCTGCCCTTTCCTATCACAACAAAGAAAATCCCTTACCTCCTGCTTTCAACTGACATGTAGAAGAAACTGAAAAATAAACTTTTCATGCTCATTCATCTTGGTTGTTCTTTCCTTATATTATTGAAGCACTTTCCATTGCCCAGTGAAAGGTAGATCTTTAAAAAGAGGATATGATTCCAGAATATAATTATTGGCTGGTAAGATGATCTTAAAAGAGACTTTAACTAATGCCTATTTTGATTCACTCTAAGCTTATCTTTCTTACATATTCATCAACATAATCAAGGGCAACTTATTTACTGTACCCAGATTGTTCAACTTTGGAGGTGTTATTTTACCCTTTGCCAGCTTTTTTCTTCTTTCTCTGTATGAGTTGATGTCTAGACAGATAACAGTTATTAAAAACTTGAGAAGTATTTGTTGTCTCAGATGGGTGGGCAGAGGGTTTGTTTAGGAGTAAACATTCTCCATTGAGGCTTTTAAAAAACACATTCGTCATTCATAAGAGATGGAAATTAAATTTTTTGATGACAAAGTCACTTAGTAGTATGGAAGTACAGGGTACTAAAAGCTTATGAGAGGTTACAGTTCTGCTAGGGGCAGTGCCAAGAAAGCTATTGTTTACTTTAAACTAATAATAATAGTGATAATCAGTTATTGACTAGATATTTGTTTAAAGATGATACTAATGGTGTACTTATGGCTAAAGAGTTAGGAGACAGGACTAATTGCTTTATGATTATATTATTCACACTCTGCCTCAAAGAACTTGGTTGAAGATAATATTTTCTGTTTTATTAGTACATGTATGCTGTACTTGATGTTTATATCCATATTAGAGAGCAGATGTAGGTACATAACATTATTTAATTCTCTGTGAATTTCCTTCTCCCCATCCAACTGCATTGTTCTGTGTCTAAATCCCCTTTCTGCATTTTTGTTATTATTTTTAGCTACTGTTTATGACATGGTTAATGTTTATGACATAGAATCCTTACATTTATTCTGTGCATTTGATAAAAGTACATGACACATGTAAAATTTTTATTTCTCTTTCCTCGCCCTTGAACCCCCACTGTCTTCTTTGAATGAGTCTTTATTTGCAAATGATCTAGCTACATTTTTCCTTCTATCAGTCCTTTATTTTGCTCATTTTTAATTGGTTTTACTCAAATTAGAGATGTCATACTGCATTTACGCTTGTGTGTCTGATTTATTAAACACTATGTTATATACGAGATGTGTCATTTATCCAACAGAAATCTCAAATTTATTCTACTTTATAGTCCAGGAGTATTCCATTCCGTGTATTTATTTATCTCAGTTTCTTTATCTATTCCTTTGTGGATGAACATATGGGTTGTTTCTAGCATGTAACAAATAAAAATTGTGCTGTTTTAAATGTTGATGTACATATACACCTCTAATATACCATATTCAGCTCTTTGGGAAGGTACTAGTAAGGAGCTGGAGCAAATGAAATTTCAAAATTTAATATCTTGAGAACTCTCCAGGGAACCCAGATTCTTCAAAGTGAAGATTAATGGGAGAGGTGAGATTAAACGCTCCCCAAGTGGAATCCAAACTGCAGGCTCTGAGGCTTTAGAACTCAGGTGAGTTGGCCTGCCCTGAGGATTCCAAGTACATGGAAGGCATCCAGAGAGAATTCAGAGGAATTAGTTTACAAATTAAAAATTTGTAATCTGTTTTGTTATATACCTTTAGGATTTGATCCTATGGCCTAAAGTACAAAATGATTAGCTACAAAAGTGTGTCGATTTGTAAATTTCACTTGCTGCTATTGGCATTGCTAATTGTACTGTTGCAGCTAAGATATAATATCTGTCTTAACCACATGTACTCCCTTGGGTAAGAATATCAGGAAGTACTGGGGTAATAAACCTCACAAAAGCCCTACACTGAAGGACAGTGGACAGGAACAAACAGAAACCAATATTGCACTCTCAATCAATATAGAAGGCAAAATCTTGTGGAAAATACAAACTAAGAATCTCCGAAGACAGAAGAGATACCTGAACAACAGATTCTTTATAAAGAAGTTCTGATTAAAGAGATATACCTACCTACTATCAAAATTTCACAAAAGTAACACAGAAATGATAATAGTTCTTTCTGAAATGCAAAATGACAACAGAAAGGAAAAACAAATCCAGAGGATGTCAGCATTGAATAAATTAGAAGTCACAAATCTCAAGTCTCTGAACCAACAGCAACTGAAATAAAGAAATAAGGGCAGATGGGTATAGAGGAAATCAGGTCAGAAATAATCCTCCAGGTAAAAAATAAATCATAACTACAATAAAAGAATTACTGAAGGTATCTAAAAACACATTGATTAAGAAATAGAGGAACATAGAAAAATGATGGAAACCTTAAATGAGTAATGTAGGTAAGAAATAGCATGAAACAGACTCAAAGTGATATACAAACATTCAAAAATTCCACTGATAAAAAACTAAAATAATAAATAAATAAAATTCAATACAATAAACTCCACAAAAATTGGCAAAATCATTTGAATGAAACTGAAGATTGATTTTTACACTTTGAAGTCATAAACTAATATGAATGTATTGGTCAGGGTTTTACATAGAGGAACAGAACAGATATAAGGAATGGATATTAACACAAAATATACAACCTATAAGGAATTATAAGATTGACTTGCAGTAGTCAGTCACAGAGTCAGATGAGAAAGTGTGCAGAGGGCGTCTGCACACTCCGGACTGAAGGATTCAGTCCCATGGTCTGGACGTCACTGCAACACTCTGTGTAAGTCTCTATCCGTTGGCTGATGGGTCTGCGATGGAAAGCTGAAGTATCTGTAATGGACGCTGAAGAGTTTGCGGCGGATGGTGAAAGATCCAAGCTGGAGGGCGAAGAGTCTGCGCTGCAAGGCAGATGATGAAGTCCATGCTGAATGTGAAGACTGAAGCTTCTCTGACGAAGTGAAATAGTGACTCCTTCTTCAGCCCCTTTAAAAAGTCTCTTTGTGTTCAGTCATTCTGACGTGGGCCCATTGTGCCCTAGGGTGGAACCAATCATACCCCTTCATACTGTTCTATGCAGAAAGCCAATCATATCTTAGGCAGGCCCTGGTCACGCTCCAGGGATGAACCAATTTTACCCCAGGGTGGGGCTCCCAGCAACAGGGAATCGGGGCAGCGAAGTCATTCAGCCAAGCTGACACATTGTATCAACCACTATAATGACGCATAGTATAAGACTTTCTTCTACTATGGGATTTCTGTGGCTTCATTGAATCTTTTCTGTACATCTCTCATTTGACACTTCCTCTGGTCAGTCAAGTTGGAAATCCTGAGCTGGAGATGACCTTCAGAAAAGTTCTTTTTTTTTT
>PVJA010054847.1:0-11414 GCA_004027025.1 Myocastor coypus
AAAAAAAAAAAAAAAAAAAAAAAAAAAAAAAAAGGAGCACAGCAGGATGGCTCAGTGGTCTAAAACGCCTGCTTAGGAAAGCTTAGGTGGCTGCAGGGCCCGCGGTTCGATCCCAGGCACCACATGCTGTGCCAGCCCTGCCCTCAGTGCAGGCTGAGCCGGCCATAAAAATAAACAAACAAAAGTTGTGAAACAAGAAAAAAAATAAAATTCTTAAAAAAAATTAACAAGCTAACAACTCAACTCAAAGTACAATAATTAGAATTGTTCTTACCTTGGGCATGAAGTATTTGTAAATGCAGGCTCCACCAACAATAAGTCCTGCCAAGATGAATGAAAGGCCTAAGAGAGTAAGCATACATCTCACAGAGGTGCCCTCATTTTCTTGGGTCGCAGCTTGCAGCTCCTATTGAAAATCAAGGGCAAAAATAAAACCAGATTGTACTTTTTGGGGCCAGGGAGATAGCTCCGTGGCACAAGTGCATGCCTGGCAAGTGTGAGGTCTAGAGTTCGAATACTGGTCTCACCAAAAAAATAAATAAATAAAAGATTGCACCTTTTGCCAGTAGCTACTTCATACAGTTTTTTTTTCTTGAAACTCAGGATATTTAAAAAGACTGCAGCCGGGCGTGGTGGCTCACGCCTATAATCCCAGCACTTGGGAGGCTGAGGCAGGAGGATCGCTGCGAGTTCGAGACCAGCCTGGGCTACAAAAGTGAGCTCAAAGCCAGCCTGAACTGCACAGTGAGACCCTGTCTCAAAAAACCAAAAAAAAAAAAAAAAAAAAAGACTGCAAGTCACCCCAGTCTAAAATCATTCAATAGAGCCGGGTGTGGTGGCTCATGCCTGTAATCCCAGCACTCTGGGAAGCTGAGGCAGGAGGATCAGTGCAAGTTCGAGACCAGCCTGGGCTACAAAGTGAGCTCAAGGCCAGCCTCAACTGCATAGCAAGACCCTGTCTCAAAAAGACAAAAAAATAAAATAAAATAAAATAAAATAATTCAATAAAATTTCTGATATCTAACAGAAACAATAATTCTAATCATATTAAACTTCCGTTAGCATATCCAAACTCTAATATGTGTTCTTAGAATCATATTAAAGTAGGCATTCATTTAAACAATGTTATATTCTCTTTTTATTACAAACACATTTTACATGGTATCTGTCAATAAACTTTTAACCATTATATAGTGTTGTTGGCTACAGGCACAATGTTATAGCTACAGGGTTAAAATTAGGGGTTTTAAAAAAAGTAATTTGAAATAATTACCTTTTAAACTTATACAATAATAAATTCACCAACTTTCTGAAATATATTCTTTATTTTTTATTTTTTTTGAAATATATTCTTTATTACTATTTTTTGTAAATCAACTTTCTTGCCAACTCAAAGGGTAATTAAAATATGTTGAACTAGCTGGGCGTGGTGGCTCACCCCTGTAATCCCAGCACTCGGGAGGCTGAGGCAGGAGGATTGGTGTGAGTTCGAGACCAGCCTGGGCTACAAAAGTGAGCTCAAGGCCAGCCTCAACTGCATAGCGAGACCCTGTCTCAAAAAGACAAAAAAATAAAATAAATAAATAAATAAATAAAATAAAAATAAAATATGTTGAACTGTTAACTAATTTTCAAAAGGTAGTTTTTCTCAAAATCAACCTTTTTTTTTTTTTTTTTTTTTGGTGGGACCAGGATTCAAACTCATGACCTTGCACTTGTCAGGCAGGCATTTGTGCCACAGAGCTATCTCCCAGGCCCCTCAAAATCAACCTTTAAAGGGAGGAATTCTATGAGGAGCAGTACATACCATATCTCCTTATTTTATTTATTTATTTATTTATTTATTTTTTTTTTTTGGTGGGACCAGGGTTCGAACTCACGACCTTACACTTGCCCAGCAGGCACTTGTGCCTCGGAGCTATCTCCCCAGCCCCAATATCTCCTTATTTTAGAAATTAAAATACTGAAGGCAGAATTGTACTTTTTAATGCCACCCAGTTTTTATGTCTGCTTTTTATGTGAGAGATATATTGGTTTACAAAACCTGGGTTAAAGACTAGATTTTATTTTATTTTTGTATAATGTATTTGGGGCTGGGGACGTAGCTCAGTCACACAGTGTCAGCCTAGCAAGTGCGAGGTCCAAATTTCTGATTCCTCATACCAAAAATAGTAAAAAAATAAATAAATAAATAAATAAATAAATAAATAAATAAATATATATATATATATATATATATGATTTTGTGGAAAAAGTAAAACAAAATTTCATTGGCAAAATAACAGAATAACAATAGCAAACATATCACACATTGTTATCTTTTTTGTATAAAGTTTTTTTTTCTTGTTTCAGAACCTTTGTTTATTCACTCATTTTTATGGCTGGCTCAGCCTGCCCTGAGGGCAGGGCTGGCGCAGCATGTGGTGCCAGGGATCGAACCGCGGTCCCTGAAGCTGCCAAGCTTTCCTAAACAGGCACTTTAGACCACTGAGCCATCCTGCCGGGCCCCTGTATAAAGTTTCACATTAAGCTCATGGCACTGGAATTTCAAGCTCAAAAATTCTCCAGTCCCTGGAGAACTTTCTCCATCAGTGTTTTACTAGAGAAATAGATGTAACACAAGATATGCAAGTGTATAAGGAATGTATACTGGCTTATGATCTTCACCCATGCAGTTGGATGAGGCATCATGTAGAGGCTGTGTGCAAAGTGAAGAGCAAAAGATTCTGTCCAAAGTATCAAACTCAGCTGGGCGTGGTGGCATATGCCTGTAATCTCAGCACTTGGGAGGCTGAGGCAGGAGGATCAGTGTGAGTTTGAGACCAGCCTGGGCTACAAAAGTGAGCTTAAGGCCATCCTGAACTGCATAGCGGGACCCTGTCTCAAAAAGACAAAAAAAAAAGTGTCAAACTCACTGCACTGTCTTGTTCAAATGCATATCAGGAGGTTGATGGGTTTGCAGTGTAAAACTTAAGAGTCTGAACTAGAAGGTTGCAGAGCCCATCTTGGAAGCCAGCAGAATGTGCCAGAAGGCTGAAAACCTTCTGCACTGAATACCAAAGTGAAGGCAAAGACTAGAATTCCAGGAAAAAACCAGAAGCAGATCCATTCTTCCTCATTTGCCCTGTGTACCATCCATCCAACAGGTATGTAATTGCTCAGCTGACTTAAACTTCTTTTAACTAAGCTTCTCAACCTAACAATCATATCACCATTACAAGAAGCAAAAACAAGCAAGAGTGTGCAGACAGACAAAATGTGAGTCTGGGCAACCTTGTTTCTTAACAACTTGCTCCTGCTGTAAATAATCAAGTCCCAGGAGAGCAACTCACTAACTACCCCAAGCTCACCTAGACTTCTGAAAAAGCTGATAAATCCTTAGATGACCAAGTGGTGGCTTAAAGGCCCTATCTTCTGATATTTTGCAAAGGCAACCAACTTCAACTGAGTTTCGTTGAGGATAAGCCACATTCCAACCATAGCAATCCCCTTTGCTCATGATGACCTCTTCTTCTAAGGCAACTGAACCAGTCCATTTGTATATATACATATATTTTTATTTTGCATTCATTTTAGTGGGAAAATAAAATAGCAATGAGACAGTTTCAAAACAGGTTAGTAGGACAGTTACAATAATTTGTACATTGCATATTGTTGTCTTTGTAGTAGTTATTCAGAGGAAATGATACAGACATGATCTTATTTAAACACTACTAGCACAAACCTTTCTTCTCATTGAACTAAGTAGCTGCATAGCTGCATATCTATTCTTATTTTGAATATATATACATATATATATATATGTATATATATCGTCCTTTTTTATATCCCCCTTTTTGTTTTGTCAGAAATGGGTGCTCCATCAATGTCAGAGAAGCTGTATTAGAGTTCTTTAAAGGACCATTTCTATATGTTGTTATCTTTAAAGTAGTTGCTCAGGGTATAAGATACGGGCATAAAAGTGTCTCCAATGAACACTTTTTTTTTGGGACAGGGATTCAAACTCAGGACCTTGTACTTGCCAGGCAGGTACTTGCTCCATGGAGCTATCTTCCCAGCACCACTCCAATGAATTTTTTTAAAGATTTTTATTTATTGATTGATTTTTTTTCTTGTTTCAGAACTTTTGTTTATTTATTTTTATGGCCGGCGCAGCCTGCCCTGAGGGTAGGGCTGGTGCAGCCCGGCAGGATGGCTCAGTGGTCTAAAGCGCCTGCAGGCGGCTGCAGGGAGGGACTGCAGTTGGATCCCTGGCACCACATGTTGTGCCAGCCCTGCCCTCAGGGCAGGCTCAGCCAGCCATAAAATAAATAATAAAACAAACAAACAAAAGTTCTGAAACAAGAAAAAAAAAAACGAATAAATAAAAAAAATTTAAAAAGAACTGTCTACAGTCATAGAGAAAGAAAGGATTACTCAGGGACTATATTTAACTGCTGCCATCTAATGGGCTACTCAAAAAACTGGCTGGCTTACAAAATTAGTAGAATAGCCACATACTTCACTTTCTGCAATCAAAATCTCAATAAAGCAAAGAGGTGTTACACTTGAGTTTTAAAGTAGTTAGTGCATAAAAGTTAGATTGATGGCAAAGCTAAATACTGAATGTTTTCTTATTGAAAGTTCAGCATAAACATTTCAGCATTGCAAATCGAGTACATGATCAAATTTCACGACAAGTGTTCTCATTTCACTTATTTCGGTTCATTCCCTCATTAATACTCTAAATATCTGCACTATTCAAATCTTCATACTGAATACAGTGGTTGTTAAAACTTTCTGAAGAAAGCAATTTAGAAGAATCAAAAGAAAATATGGTTGCTGTTTACAATTGCTATTTAACTGAAAAAGAAATTAGTAGTTTAGAAATGCTGCAAACATGACAGGCATTTAAATAAAATTTAAAAGAAAGTAGACTAAGCAAACAGACTATTATTTTCTGAGGGGTAAGTTTCCTCAGTTCCTCACAAACACAGTAGCTCAAATTGCAATATTAGGCATGCTTCAGAATTGTTTATGAATGCCGGGCGTGGTGGCGCACGTCTGTAATCCCAGCACTCGGGAGGCTGAGGCAGGAGGATCGCTGTGAGTTCGAGACCAGCCTGGGCTACAGAAGTGAGCTCAGGGCCAGCCTCAACTGCATAGTGAGACCCTGTCTCAAAAAGACAAAAAAAAAAAATTTTTTTTTATGAGTGAAATAGTACATTGCTCCACAAGAAAGAGCTAAAGGAAAAGAAATTAAAAAGTATCCCTAAATTTATTTTTATATAATAGTGTTTCCTTAAGGAAGTGCCACTCTGAAAACACACAAGAATTTTGCAGTAAGAGGACACAGGGAATACTCAAAAGCTGAAATAATACCAAACAAAACTCTGACAGCTCCTCTATTTAATGCTTAACACTACCTAATGTGTGTGTGTGTGTGTGTGTGTGTGCGTGCGCGCGCACACACACACACACACACACACGTGTGAAAACACATACCTGCACCAATCAATATATGTGGGAATAGATCTTGACCATTACCCCTACTCTACCTTCCCAAACAGTGTTCCTAGAAAATCTTATATTTAAAGAAAATTTAGGTCTCTTAATTCTGCTCACATGTTGTGTATATTCAGCCTATGCACTAGCTCTAGATTCCTGTGACTGGGGACAGCACAGTGTGCTTCTGGATACTCAAGTCCTTAGCCAGTCTTCAGGGAAAGATGACATCAAGTTCCAGGCAATCTCCTCAGATTCCTTCCAACTTCCTTTAGGAATTAGCGTTATGAATTGGAATTCACAAAAAATGAAGGAAATTGTGGAACCAGACAGATAGCTCTGTGGCACAAGTGCCTGCCTGGCAAGTGCAAGGTCGTGAGTTCAAACCTCGGTCCCGCAAAAAAAAAAAAAAAAAAGAAAGTAATCGAAGGAAATTGTATATATGCAGAGGGGGATAGGGTGTGGTAGGCAGAACGTGGTGAAAGCAGACAGAGGTAGGGAGACAAAGCAAACGCAACCGTCCATCAAAAGTGGGCGTTCAACCTTGGAGTCAAGATCTCTGGGCAGCCTACGATTTGTGGTCTGCCACATGTCACTTTTTCTCCCCTTCACACACTCCATTTTCCAACTCTAGTAAGCAGTAAGGGGCACATTTGGTATAAATACCTTGCTTGTCAGTATCTGTGCTCTGAGTGTGCGACGCACGAGGGCCTCCACGTCTCGCTGCGCCGTCTCCTTTTGCACACCTGCGAGTGTGTTGAAAGTGATTTTCACCATAGTGTATCTCCTGGCTCTGCAGTAAGGTGTGGCTGGATTCAGTGTCCCAGGCTGCACGTCGTGTAGATCACGCTTCCCCAAATACTCCGCGTGTTCTCATCAGACTGCCTAATGCGACTGAAAACACAGGTCTGTAGATACTTAAGGAGCTTGGCGGGAGACTGTGGGAGGGCCCAGGGAGGTACTGACAAGGGAGGAGCCCTCCAGTTTCCCTGAGGAAGGGCTGTGGGAAGGTGAATTGGCAGTGAAGAAGAGGAGGGGAAATGGAGTCCTTAGCCAGCTGGGGCAAAATGTTCCTCCCCAGCACCCCAGGCACGCTTCCACCTACCTCTGCGCCCTCAGATAAGAGTGAGCCAGAAAGGAAGCCTGCGGTATACAATCCTTTTCTGCCTTCATCCAGATCACAATAGCTCTTGACTCTTACTCTGTTTTCCCAAACTGGTGCTTGGTCCCCTGCAGGGCCCAGATCCTAACTTGGCACCAACCCCCCACTTCCTTAGCTCTGTATCCGCAGCCATTGGGCCCCCAAAGCACAATTCTGTCAGTGTCCTGAACTTCTCTCTAAAGAGAACCTAGAAAATGATTTATGGTTATTTGGTATTCTTGCAAAAAAAGCTAATTTTTGCTTATTGCATTTTTAAAATTTTAGTTTTCCAGCCCAAAGCAATGTTAGGTCAAAAAGAGGAGGCTCCTGTCTCCTCATTTCCTTACTTCGCAAAAGGAAGGTGGTATTACAGAGGAGGGTGAAAATCTCAAAATGAAGCAATAAAGTAATACAGACTTTATTCCCTGCTGGTCAGGGAAGCTACAGGAAGGTCTTAGGCCAGTACCTGTTTCTTTTAAGTTACTATGAAGCCTACAGGGAAAACAAAGCAAGAGAGAGAGAGAGAGAGAGAGAGAGAGAGAGAGAGAGAGAGAGAGACAGAGAGAGAGACAGAGAGAGAGAGACAGACAGACAGACAGAGACAGACAGAGACAGACAGAGAGACAGAGACAGAGCCAGACAGAGACAGAGCCAGACAGAGAGTATGTATTTATATGCATGTATGAGTATGTAATACCTATTTATTTAGGATGGTGTGAAATGCAAACTTTAACCGGATGCTAATGAAGCTCTGGGGTGCAAAAGAAAACAAAGCATATCCTAGAACTTCAAAATGGTACAGTAAAAAAAAAAAACATCGGAAAACTTACATGTATCCCTAGGGTAAGCTAGCTATTTTTCTACAGTTGGTCCTTCCATATTGACGATACTGATAGAGAACCTCATTGCATGAGATTTAGGCTCTGGAGATTGGTGGTTGTGTGTTATGATACAAAGTTTATAAATAGTCCTGCTGAAGAAGGTAGAGAAAGTTATGAGAAAACAATAATAATAAAAAAAAAATCCAGGGCCCAATAATAATAATAAAAAAATCTCTCTCTCTCTCTCTCTCTCTCTCTCTCTCTCTCTCTCTCTTGCTTTGTTTTCCCTGTAGGCTTCATAGTAACTTAAAAGAAACAGGTACTGGCCTAAGACCTTCCTGTAGCTTCCCTGACCAGCAGGGAGTAAAGTCTGTATTACTTTATTGCTTCAGTGGTCTAAAGCGCCTGCTTAGGAAAGCTTGGGTGGCTGCAGGGACCGCGGTTTGATCCCTGGCACCACATGCTGTGCCAGCCCTGCCCTCAGGGCAGGCTGAGCTGGCCATACAAGTAAATAAGCAAACAAACAAAAGTTCTGAAACAAGAAAAAAATAAAATAATTTTTAAAAAAAATCCAACAAACAAAACAGAATTTTCAAGAGAATTCCCCACCTATTTATCTGCTTAGCTAAATAGACTTGACTGGGAGAAAATCCTATTCCTCTGTACAGGAAATTCCAACTTGTTTTTCCTTAACTATGAAATCTTTTCCTGGGACCCGGCGGGTTGGCTCAGTGGTCTAAAGCGCCTGCTTGGGAAAGCTTGGGTGGCTTCAGGGACCGCAGTTCGATCCCCGGCACCACATGCTGCGCCAGCCCTGCCCTTGGGGCGGGCTGAGCCGGCCATAAAAATGAGTGAATAAACAACAAAGGTTCTGAAACAAGAAAAAAAAATAAAATGAAATCTTTTCCTGTCTCTCCTATGGGAGATATATGAACACTGCCTTAATTTTCTTGGATAGGGCAAAGATGGGAAGGTGGATAAAGGGGA
This sequence comes from Myocastor coypus, assembly GCA_004027025.1. NCBI lineage: Eukaryota > Metazoa > Chordata > Mammalia > Rodentia > Myocastoridae > Myocastor > Myocastor coypus. The sequence goes on from PVJA010054847.1 coordinate 8,434, forward strand.
ACAAAGATGATCAAGTGCTTTCATAAGACAAGAGCCTTATAAAGATATTTGAGTTTGTTTAGAAACATTAGCATTGTATGTTCTTCAACTTATTCTTCCTCAAGTCTATGATAAATCCATATTTGTCAGGCAAACTTTAGTGTTGGTAGAAGGAATCCCGCATTCCTAGCATGCTTCTCTTTATAGTTACTTAATTTTTTTTACACTGCCTTTATTTATTTTTTTTGTCTTTTTGAGACAGGGTCTTGCTATGCAGTTGAGGCTGGTCCTGAGCTCACTTTTGTAGCCCAGGCTGGTCTCGAATTCGCACCGATCCTCCTGCCTCAGCCTCCCGGGTGCTGGGATTACAGGCGTGAGCCACCACGCCCAGCTACACTGCCTTTATGATAACTCACTTACCTATAATTATGGACTACTCATCCGGAGGCATTTCTTTTGTGTTCAGCATGTGTGTATGGCTCATTGCTGTTCATAGCAATTTTTAGTATCAATTGACAATAGATTTCTTCAGAAATAAATGTTATTAACCTAAAAATTCCAACCTAAAAGCAATGTTAGAGGAAACTTAGTGAGTTTACATTAGAATGAACCACCTTTTCGGCTGCCTTGCCAGGTTTAGCAGAGTAAGTAAACACAGTGAAAAAAATAGAATGGCTTAAATCTTAAAAGTCAAGGGATAGCATTGTAGTAGGAAATGAAAGTTATTTTCCTTAATGAAAAATACAATCTTTGTCATTATCTATTTTTATTTTAACTTATTTAGTATCAGATTTTAAATTACATATTGCAGTGCCAAATATAAGGAAAGAAACCAAAGTTTATAAAAGTAAAGTTCATAATAGGTAAGTATTAAAACTGTATGTCGGGGCTGGGGAGATAGCTCCGTGGCACAAATGCCTGCCTGGCAAGTGCAAGGTCATGAGTTCAAACCCCAGTCCCACAAAAAGAAATGTTTATGTCCATTGACCGACAATGGATAAAGGAAACATGGTGTCTACACAATGGATGGAATACTACTTGCAGAAAGCATGGTTAAATTTGAGGCATTTGTAGAAAAATAGATAAACCCAGAACACACAGCGTTATGTTAAATAGATCAGACACACAAGCCTAAATAAAGTTTGGTTTCTCTCATTTGCCTAATGTAAATGACAAATAAACAACAAGATAAAAGGTTGATAAAAGGAATGGTCATTTGCAAATGAGAAGGAGTGCAAGAGACCAAAAGTAAGAGGAGGGGCTGATGGGAAGTGAAAGGAGGAAGATTTAAGGTACATCATGTGCATGTACCAAATACCCACAGTGAATATAAATATGTTTGTGGCCCAATATGAACTAAAAAGAATAATAATAACATTAATAATAAAAATGGGGTAGGAAAGAGAGAGAGAGAGAAAGAGAAGAGGATATGGAGGGTAAAGGTAATAAAAACAGTCAAGCTATGTGAAAAATATTGTATGAATGTAAACGTTATGGACTGCAAGTATGTACTAATAGAACCAGGTGTGGTGGCACATGCCTGTAATCCCGGCACTTGGGAGGCTGAGGCAGGAGGATCAGTGAGAGTTGGAGACCAGCGTGGGCTTCAAAAGTGAGTTCAAGGCCAGCCTGAACTGCATAGTGAGATCCTGTCTTGACAGCAAAAAAGTATTAATAAAATAAAGTGTTGGGGCCAGGGAGATAGCTTCGTGGCACAAGTGCCTGCCTAGCAAGTGCAAGCTCATGAGTTTAAACCCTGGTCCCACCAAAATAATAATAATAATAATAATAATAATAATAATAATAATACAATATTAAACCAATACTCTGGCAAGTGTGTTGAGACTAGGATTAGACTGTGATTCTGTTACCTACAGCAATATTTCCTGAAGGCAACTTATGCAAGCAAATGTTTTCCAGAAGATCAAAATAAAGGGGGCTCAGTGGGGTGGCTCAGTGGTCTAAAGCGCCTGCTTGGGAACGCTTGGGCGGCTGCAGGGACTGCGGTTCGGTCCCTGGCATCACATGCTGCGCCAGCCCCCAAAAAATAAATATTTAAAAAAACAAAATAAAGAACATGTGGAAAAACTAAAGGCATAGGGCAGAGACTCCCAGAAACTAGAGGCATGCTTTAAGAAACTGACAGCCAACCAAGAGCTGATAATTCACTTCAAGGAAGAGCACAAGGGGCTGGGTAGATAGCTCCGAGGCCCAAGTGCCTGCCTGACAAGTCCAAAGTCTTGAGTTTGAACACTGGTCCCACAAACAAAACAAAACAAAACAAAACAACAACAACAACAAAAAAGAAGAGCACAAGAGTGAGAACATCAAGCTGAGGCAGGAGAATGAGAAGTTGAGGCTGGAATATGCCACCCGCTTCAGCCAGGCTCTGAAGGACAAGGAGGCCATGCAGAGCGACGCCCTTGCCGAGGAGCTGGAGGCTCTGAAACAGAGATGCACCCAGGATGCCAGCCAGGTGCAGGCTGGAGAGAAAAAGCTGCTGGAGCTACTGAGCTAGCAGGTCTGTGCCCACACTGCACAGGCGGAGCAGCTGTGCAGCCAGCTGCAGAGTCTCAAACAGCAGCACCAACAAGCCGTGCAGCACATGGCAAGTGTCGGCAAGACGTGGCAGGATGAGCCAGGAGCTGCAGGGCCGGGTGCAGACCGTCACGCGGAAGAAGGAGGAGCTGCTGCCGCTGTTCATGGAGAGGGACAAGGGCCTTGAAAACAAGCAGGTGGAGATCTGCCAGCTGGAGGAGAGGCTGGAGATGGCACAGCTGGCCCGGAGGTCGCAGCTGTGGATGGCAGCCTGAGAGTCTGAGAGCTGCGGCACATGGTGGATGGAATGCAGAATGGCTATGACCAGCTCAGGCTGCATTCAGAAGCCTTCAAAAGCACACTGGAAGCCGGGCGTGGTGGCGCACGCCTGTAATCCCAGCACTCGGGAGGCTGAGGCAGGAGGATTGATGCGAGTTCGAGACCAGCCTGGGCTACAAAAGTGA
>PVJA010054848.1:0-11401 GCA_004027025.1 Myocastor coypus
AAAAAAAAAAAAAAAAAAAAAAAAAAAAAAAAAAGATTCTTTTTTTAATAAAAACCGAAAATCATATAATTTAATTGAGGAAAGATGGAATGTTTAGAAAAGATCCCCGGATGCCTCAGGAAACTCAGAGGAAAGGTGAAACTAGAGCTCAGGCAAGACTGGGCCAGGTTCTATGCACCTTATTCTATCAAAGTCTCAGTATTGAGCCAGGTGTGGTGGTATATACCTGTAATACCAGCACTCTGGAGGTTGAAGCAAGAGGATCGCCATGAGTTCAAGGCCAGCATGGGCTATATAGTGAGTTCAATGTCAGCCTGAACTACATAATAAGAACTTGTCTCAGGGGAAAAAAAAAAAAAATCTCAGTAGCTTCTTTATAGAGATCAGTAAATCAAATCTTAAAATTCATATGGAAATTCAAAGATAATCTTGGAAAAGAAGAGCAAAGTTGGAAGACTGTGTTTCCAGTTTCAAAACTTATCACGAAGCTACAGATGGTATGGCATTGGCATAAAGATAGATGTACAGAGCAATGGAATAGAATTCAGTTCAGAGAGAAACCCTCACTTTTATGTTCAAGTGCTTTTCAGCAGGGGCAAAAAGACAATTCAATGGAGTTAAACAGTCTTTCCACAAATGTTGTAGGAACAACACAGTAGTCACACACAAAAGAACAAAACTGAATCCTTTTCTCATACCATATGGAACAGTTATCTCAAAATGAATCCAAGACTTAATGTTAGAGCTAAAATTCTAAAACTATTAGAAGAAAATGGTTATAAATCTTTGCATTTTGGGGTAAGGCAAAAGATTCTTTTTTTTTTTTTTTTTAATAAATTATTTTATTTTATTTATTTATTTTTCTCTTGTTTCAGAACCTTTGTTTGTTTATTCACTCATTTTCATGGCTGGCTCAGCCTGCCCTGAGGGCAGGGCTGGCACAGCATGTGGTGCCGGGGTTCGAACCGCGGTCCCTAAAGCCACCCAAGCTTTCCCAAGCAGGGGCTTTAGACCACTGAGCCATCCCGCCAGGCCCAAGGCAAAAGATTCTTTAGAAAGACACCACAGACATAAAAAACATAAGCAGTAACAGTGAAGAGTATACCTGCAATCGCAGCATACAGGATGCTGAGGCAGTAGGATCACTGTGGAGTTCAAGGCCAGCAGAGGCTACATACTCAGTCCAAGGCCAACCTGAACTGCACAGTGAGACCCTATCTCAAAAAAAAAAAAAGAAATCAGTTTCATAAAAAATAAAGTTTTGCTGAAAGGACACACACTATCAAGAAAGTAAAAGGATAACACATAGAATAAGTACAGTATTTCTGAGATCTTTATGTGATAAGAGTCATATCTAGAATGTATAAAGGCCTCTTACAGCTCAATAATACAAGCATAAGTAGCATAATTTAAAAATCAGGGGGTGCTGGGGAGATAGCTGCATGGCACAAGTGCCTGCCTGGCAAGTGCAAAGTCATGAGTTTGAATCCCGGTCCTGCCAAAAAAAAGCTTAGCCAGACGTGGTGGCTCACGCCTGTAATCCCAGCACTGGGGAGGCTGAGATAGGAGGATTGGTGCGAGTTCGAGACCAGCCTGGGCTACAAAAGTGAGCGCAGGACCAGCCTCAACTGCATAGCGAGACCCTGTCTCAAAAAGACAAATAAATAAATAAATAAATAAATAAATAAATAAATAAATAAAAAAAAAATAAAAATCAGGAAAGGGGGCCTGGCAGGATGGCTCAGTGGTCTAAAGCGCCTGCTTAGGAAAGCTAAGGTGGCTGAAGGGACCGCAGTTTGATTTTCGGCACCACATGCTGTGCCAGCCCTGCCCCCAGGGCAGGCTGAGCCAGCCATAAAAATAAATAAACAAGCCGGGCGTGGTGGCTCACGCCTGTAATCCCAGCACTTGGGAGGCTGAGGCAGGAGGATCGTTGCGAGTTTGAGACCAGCCTGAGCTACAAAAGTGAGTTCCAAGCCAGCCTGAACTGTACCCTGTCTCAAAAAAGCAAACAAAACAAAACAAAACAAAAAACACACAAACAAACAAACAAGCAAACAAAAGTTCTTAAACAAGCCTGGCATGGTGGCTCACACCTGTAATCCCAGCACTCGGGAGGCTGAGGCAGGAGGATTGGTGCAAGTTCGAGACCAGCCTGAGCTACAAAAGTGAGCTCAAGGCCAGCCCCAACTGCATAGAGAGACCCTGTCTCAAAAAGACAAAAAAAAAAAAAAAAAAAAAAAAAAAAAAAAAAAAAAAAAAAAAAAAAAAAAAAAAAAAAAAAAAAAAAAAAAAAAAAAAAAAAAAAAAAAAAAAAAAAAAAAAAAAAAAGTTCTGAGACAAGAAAATAAAAAATAAATAAATAAATAAAAATAAAAATCAGGAAAGAGGGTTAAAGTTTTAGCATAGTGGTACAGTGCTTCCTTGTGTGAGATCTTGGGTTCAATCCCCCAGCATCATAAAAAAAGGACAAATTATGAGTAGACAATTCTACAATGAAGATATACACATGGTCAATAATCACAAGAAAAGATGTTCAGCATCATTAATCACATAAGCAATGTAAGGGTGAACCACCATTAGTCCCCACTTCACAATCGCTAGCATGGCTGTAATGAAACAGACAGATAATAAGCTGTGGCAGTAGCTGGGCGTGGTGGCACACAAAAAGTGATCTCAGTGCTTTGGAAGCTGAGGCAGAAGGATTGCAGGTTTGAGCTCCATTTGACAACTTAGTGACTCTGTAAGACATTACCTCAAATTACAGAATGAAAAGAGGGGCCAGGGATGTAGTTCAGTGGAAGACCTTGGGTTCAATCCTTAGCACTGGGGAGACAAAACAAAACAAAGCAGGAGGTCAGGGATAGCAAGTAATTGAGACCCTCATAAACTGCTGCTGGGAATGTAAACCAGTATATCTGCTTTGGAGAATGGTAGTTCTCTCTAAAAGTCCCTCAGAAACTTAAAACACAGGATTACCATGTGACCAGCAATTGTTTTCTTGGGTAAATACCCGAGATACAAGAAATGGTCCATTTTCAAACATGCTTCACTAGTTTTGTTTGCACAGCAAGTTGTAAGCTAATATTCATAGCAGCATTATTAATGACAGCCCAAAGTGGAAGCAACCCAAACTGACAGGTGAATGGATAGACAAAGGTGGTGCATCCATAAGTGGAGCGCTACTTGCAAAAGAAGTCTTGCTGGGCACATCTACAACATGGGTGAAGCTTGCAGACTGCTACCTGGAAGCATGTAGGAACTGAGAACTGCTCATTGTATGATTTTTAAAAAAAAAAGTTTTAGTAAGGGTCTACAGGGTCTCACAACATAGATCAGACTCAGTGATTCTCCTGTTTTCGGCCTCGAAAACGCTGCAATTACAGGCGTGTGCCACCATGCCCAGTCTCAATTGTCATCTCACTGCGTCTTGGGGGCGGGGCCTGCACAGCACGCAGGGGATCCAACCAGCCTCTGCGCCTGCCTCAGCAGGCGCTTTAATCTTCTGAGCTATTTGGCTGGCCCTGTTGTATGATTCTTTATGTTAAATGTCTAGAAAAGGCAATTCTCCAGAGATGAAGTCATTGGTGGTTTCCCTAGGCTTGGATATTTGTTGGGAAAGGAGTATGGTGAGGGAGCTCTTAAAAGACACAGGCTTCTTTTTGGAGCCAGGAAATTCTGGAATAGGACAGTGTGATGATGATAATTGTATTGGCTACACAACCTTGTGACTGTACTACAAACCATGAAATTATACACTTACAAGTGGCATATGAAGTGTGATCAAAATATGTGGTAAATTAAAAAAATTTAGGGACCAGCGAGATGGTTCAGTGGTCTAAAGCTTAGGCAACTGCAAGGACTGCAGTTCGATCCCCAGCACCACATGCTGCACCAGCCCCACCCCACAGGGCCGGCTGAGCCAGCCATAAAAAAGAGAGAGAGACCAACCATAAAAGAGAGAGAGAAAGAGAGAGAGAGAGAGAGAGAAATTTAAAAAATGTATTATGTATTATGGCAAAAGGCACATTGCTATTAATCTCTTTTATAATACTCCCCTTTGTGGGCTGGGGAGACAGCTCAGCAGCTTAAGCACCTGCCTGGCAAGTGCAAGGACCAGGGTTTGATTCCCAGTACTGCATGCTGTGTTGGTTCTGAAACCAGCATAATGGTGCACTGGCACAGTAGGACCACTGCAAGTCTGAGCTGTGTACAAACATGCTGTACCGCGCCCCTTTGTGAAGAGCCATCTTGTCATTTTCTGAAGTAGTTCTTGGGAATGCTTTCGTGAGTATCTGTGCAAGGTGTGATGAGATTATGGGGAATGTCGCTGCCAAGTATCATTCAACACAAAGGCAGGCTCCTAAAACTGCTACAGTGTGTCTTCATCCATCGGATGGGGCCCTGTGCAACTTCCGGCTGTTTCTGAAGTCCAAATGAAAGGAAAATATTCTGAGTGGGTTCAGCACATGAAGGCAGCTATGATAGCACAGCTGAACGTGCTCACGAAGGAGGACTTCCAGAACCGTGTCAGGAGGTGGCAAGAATGATGGCATGGGTGCGTTTGAAGCAAGGGATTAATGGGAATGTGTCATTTATTGTAATACTTTCTTTATCTTTTTATTTTTTTGAGGGGGATACCGGGAATCGAACTCAGTATATCACACTTACTAGGCAGGTGTTGTGCCACTGAGCTAAATCTCCAGCCCCAATAATTAATTAATTATTATTATTATTGTTGTTGTTGTTGTTATTATTATTATTATTATTATTATTATTATTATTATTATTGATGCAGGTCCTCACTATGCAGTTAGGACTTGCAGTGATACTTCTGCCTCAGGCTCCCCAGCACTGGGATTACAGACATGCACCACCATGCCTGGTTCCGGGGCTGGCATGTCATGCAGCACTGGGGTTTGAACTCCAGATCTTGCGCTTGCCGGGCAGGCACTTATGCTGCTGAGCTATTTTCCCAGCCTCCCAGTAATTTTTTTTTTTTTTTTTAAATAATTTTTTTTTTTTGTGGGACTAGGGTTCGAACTCACGACCTTGCACTTGCCCAGCAGGCACTTGTGCCTCGGAGCTATCTCCCCAGCCCCAAGAATTTTTTTTACTTATTTTTTTCTTATTTCAGAACCTTTATTTGTTTATTCACTCATTTTTATGGCCGGTTCAGCCCGCCCCGAGGGCAGGGCTGGCGCAGCATGTGGTGCGCGGGGATCGAACTGCAGTCCCTGAAGCCGCCCAAGGTTTCCCAAGCAGGCGCTTTAGACCACTGAGCCATCCCACCGGGCCCCTCCCAGTAATTTTTAAAATGTGAATGTTTACCATAGTTCTTGATCACACTGTGTATATATTATTTCTCAGGAATTGAACTTGGGACCTTGCGCTTGCCATGAAGGCACTGTACTACTGAGCTATTGCTGGCCCTCCGTAAAACTTTGAAAAAAGAGAAACTCAATGGTAGAATGCTTACCAAGTATGCTGAAGGCCTGGGTTCAACCCTGTGTGTGTGTGTAAGAGAGATAGAGAGAGAGAGAGAGACAGACAGACAGACAGACAGAGACAGAGACAGAGACAGTGACAGAGAGACAGACACAGAGAGAGACTGACAGAGAGAGACAGACAGACAGAGAGAGAGAGAGAGAGAGAGAGAGAGACAGACAGAGACAGAGAGGTAGAGGCAGGCAGAGGCAGAGAAAGAAATATGAATCTGATCAGTTCAGTCTGCATTAGTTGTGTCATTGTGGTCCAGTCAGTTTAGTTGGAGAGATGGGATCCTGTGAATAAAACGTGGAACCTGTAGTCACTTTTTATGTGGGAGGGGTTGGTTTTCAGAGTAAAACCATGGGCTGTGGGCTGGAAGACACTGTAGAAGGCAATATGCAGCTACTCCCAGTACCCTTGGAACTAAAAGGTCAGCTCCTGCCTCCCTCTCACCATGGGCCGTAGCTTGTGTGGAATTCTGCCAGGTGCCTGGCTGTGCGTCTACTCACTGGCAGGTCAGCTGGGAGCCCAACATGCACTGGGAAGGCTCCTGCAGGTGCCAAATGCTCCTCCTTCTGCCTCTGCTGGGCAAGACAGTTTTCCTTCTACTGGTGCAGCCCATGAGTTCTCTGCTGAGCAGAAGATACTTGTGGGCTGTGGCCTGTCCATCCTGATTGCTTTGGTCCCCTCCAGGATGATGCTGTTATCCTGGACATGGAGGCAGTCAGCCGAGTAGCTCCAGGAAGCATCCCTCAGGCATGCAGTTGTGAAGACGGGGTTGGGGCCCAGCATCAGGGGCTCACTGTGTGCTAGGATTTCATTGCACTGCTTTGTGAGGCTTTGCAACCCCTCGGGGAGCAGGCGCTATTCATTTCTGCATCCAAGAAATTAAAAAAAAAAAAAAAACAGATTTGGAGACATTAGGAAAGTTGTTCAAGCTATGAGCAAATAAGTTGTGGAGTTACGGTTTGAATCAGGTTTGTACTTCATTCAGTTTGGAATGGAGCTGGGTGGTTCTCAACAGCTGCCTCCCTCTTGATTTCCTGATCCTTTTTCTTGATGTACCCCAGGGACAATGAGCGTAGAAGTCACTTGACTGTGGGGGGAGGGGCAGAAGAAGCCACGGAGTTATACAGAGACTTGGAAAGGGAAGGTGGTGGCAGTACCATGCAGGAGAGAGAGGCTTACGAAGTGTGGGCTGGAAGGTGTAGGCTGTGGCCTCAGGCTAATGACTGGGCAAATTGTTAACCTATTGGGACCTTAATTTCCCCAGCTCTAATATGGGAAGAAAAAGGCTGGCCAGATTAAAGCTTCTGCAAGTAGGCACAAGGGCTGGGGGTTCCATCCCTGGGACTACTGTGCTGGTCCTACCCCCGGGGTACGCTGAAATAGCAATTGAGACTGGGCATGGTGGCATATGCCTGTAAACCCCCAGCTCTTGGGAGGCAGAAAACAGGAGGATCACTATGAGTCAGATCTAATAGTGAGACCCTGAACACCCTGTAGAAGCTTCCCTAAAAATAAAAAATGAATAAATAAAATAATATGGGAAGGTAAGACCCAAGACCAACCTGCTTTCTTCTAGCTTTAATATTCTAGTTCACATGCATGGCTTACATCATTTGTCCAGGTTATTTCTCCAGCCCTAGGCCATGCTTGGTTCTCGCTGCTGAGTAAGTGAGAGTGTGTGCATACAAAGTCTTTGAGATCAGAGTTCTGTATACTCCATCTGTGGCTCCCTAAGGCTCAACACAGTGCTGGAACAAAGCAGGCTCCCAGTCTACATTGGCTGAGGGAATCAGTGATGGGTCAGCAAGCTCAGCCCACCACGCGCTGGAGGGAGAGTGGCAGGGACCGATGGAAGGGTGAAGGGAGAACTCCGCGTGGGGCCTTCCCCTTTCTGCCACCTGCGGCGGAGCTGGGCTGTCTGTAGTAGCTGAGTCATAGTCGGGCCAGCTTTCCCCAGAGACCAGCCCAAGATACCAGCGCCAGGTGACCTGGTTTTTTGGTGGATGTCCTTGGAGTAGCATCCAGATCTCAAAGATACCATTTATTCCTGTGCTTTCTGCCCTCCCTCTTCAGAGACCCTTGCATCTTTGTTAAGAAGCAGATGTGTGTGTGTGTGTGTGTGTGTGTGTGTGTGTGTGTGTGTGTGTGTGTGTATGCCTGTGTCTGTCTGTCTGGCTCAGAGCAGCCTGTCTCCACTGCTGGGAGACAGCAGTACACACACTCCTGTAAGAGGGGACCTGGAACCCATCGCTTTATAGGAGAGAGTCCAACTTTTAAATTGATGGCCCCCACTCTTGGCCCCTGGAAATGGCATTGTGGTTTGGCAGAAAGCCTGGAATATGGCCAAATCATGACTGTGCCCTCAGATGTTTTTCTTAAGGAGGATGGAGGAGCCAGCAGCTTGCTTGGGGGCAGCGTTTCACATACACTGTGGTCTGGACAGCTAGCTCTGAGTTTCCATTTTATCTGACTGAAGACTCACAATCTTGTAAACAAGATGGTGACACAGAGCACAGGACAGGAACAGGCAGTGGGTCTCAGAGGGCTGCCCTAGCCCTCTCGGGTCCCTGAAGGCAGATGCTGAAGACGCTGTCTGTGCAGCACAGGGGCTTGCCACCTGCAGGAAGCCTAGTTCCTGGTTCTTCACAGCCTTTCAAATCCAGGGGTTCCATTAGGAGCCTGAGAGAGCTCTGTGCTAAGCCTGGTGAATTGTCTTTGCAGGCGTCCCTTCCTGTGGTTCCTTTGAAGCTGGCCATTGTCATCTGAGGGGGCAGAGCAGAGTCCAGGCCTGGGGGGCCTGGCACCAAGTATCTGTCTCTAGTTTTCAGCCTTCCTCTCTGAAAGCTCACCTCCCTTTGCCTCGCCACCCCTGGGCTCCAGTGTAATGACTTCTGACATCTTTCTGGGGGCTCAGTCACCAATTCATTTCACCTCCATTGGCTACCAGATCTTTGTTTACTGCAGTACAAGAATCTTCGAGGCACCACAAAGATGTTCTAGCGCCTTTTGGGGCTGACTCATTTTAGTCAGCTCTTCTCCTACACACTTAGGGCATCTGTTGAGAGTTTTCTGGGGTTCTCAAGGACATGGGGAGCAAGATGTATTGAGGGGATAAACCTGAGTGAATCCAGTTCCAGGCCAGGGGCTGGGGGAGAAGGTGAGGACACAGAAGAAAGAGTCTCTTCAGTGACAACTTCCTGCCCCTGAGGGAGACAGACCCACAGATAGACAGTTGCCAGGAATTGTCGACAAGTGCTAAGATGCCATCTCTTTCTGGAAACCCTGGGATGCCCCAGTGGTCTCCATGTGTTTGTAAGGTCAGCCAGAGGAGAGAGCAGCTTTAGGTAGCAGCCACCACACAGCCTGCATGCAGGCAGCGTGGGTGGGAGGATCTGGGACTCTTCCACACAGAGAAGAGCAGTGGGCGTGGAGGTGGCAGACTGGGCCACACCGAGGAGCGGTAGCTGGGTTGGGTGGGGGATGGGATTGCTTGATGGGCTTTTGGTCCAGGGGATGAGTGGTTAGACATGTCATCGCAGGGGCCAGAGAAGAGGTAGGAGGACAGTGGGGGGGGGCAGGGGCCAGAAAGAGCAGATGCATGGGCCCTGCTAGAGTCTAGAGCCATTCTCAGAGATGCGGAATGCCGGTGTTTGGGCAGGTGAGCGGGCGTAAGGAGGGAGGAAGCTCTGGATGTAAGCCTCCCTCCACATCCTACTCTCCCTAGGGTGGGCTGGCTTGGATTCTGAAGTTTACACAGGGGCAAAAGCGACAGGGGTGAGGAGCAGAGTCTGGAGGGCAGAGCCAGCCAGTCTGCGGGGGCTGGTGGCAGGCAGTCTCTTCTCCCTGTCCCTGCAGGCACAGCTGGGGGACCTGACTGCAACCCTCCCCTCAGTTCCTAGAGTGCTATTGGCAGGTGGGTCTAGCTGCTTGCTACCTGGTAGCAGGTGCATGGGCAGGCAGGGGACCCCGGCAGAGGTGTGCTCCAGGAGGGTCAGGGGAGTGTGCCCGTGCCTGTGCCAAGCGCTGGGGGCCTGAGCCTGGGAGCAGCACTGGTGCATGTGAGTGTGGGTAGGCATGTGTGTACACTTACCCATGCAGGTGGACACGAGCTTCAAGGGCCCATGTGGGTGACTGTGTGGTGCCTTTTTTGGCTTTAGCAAGTTCCTATGGTAACCACGAACATGTCTGTTTTGGGATCTGGAGTCTGGGGCGTGAGTGGCTACAGGGAGAAGCAAGGCAGGCGGGTGCTTAGCTGGCAATTGGGCTGTGGCCTGATTTCATTGCCAGGCACTAGGGACGCACCTGGAGGTGCCATTTGCTAGGCGGCAAGATCTGCAAACTCCAGAGACCCACGTACTCCTGGCCATCATCCTGGGTATAACCTACCATGCCCAGGAAGCCCTGGTGAGTCCATGTTCTGATTTCTGGGCAGACAGACAGCTGCCTGGGGTCTGGGGTGGTGGTGGTGGCTGCTGATTGGCAGGGAGGGAGCAGCTGGCAGGGAAGGGCCTAGGGATTGGGCTCTGCTGAGATGGATACGGGGTGGGGGGCAGGAGGGGCTCCGCTGATTCCTGGAGCCTGCGAGGGTGTTTCCACATGACTATGGAGCCCTGGAAGCACAGGGGGGCAGGACTGGCTGTGTTCCTGTGGGGCAAGGTCAGGGTGCAGGAGAATGAGGGTGGGGCAGCCTGTGGTCCACCAGCCTGGGGGCTCAGCTCCCCGAGTCTTGCGGATCCTTAGATCTCTGGTCATGAACTTGAGCTTCCTTACAGGCGTCTCAGGCCGAGAGCCTTGTCCAGGTCTGGGCGGGAGGCTTGGAGTCCTATGGAGGAGGAGGCTGGAAGGCGCTGGTCCACTTGCCGGGAACTGTTGAATTGCTGGTCCTGGGCTTTGGGGAAAAGCCCTTGAATTCCCAGGCTGTGTGTCTCTTGTGTTTCTTGTCCCTACACTCTGGAGCTCGGTGTGTTGTCCACTTCATAGATGCTCTCAGAAAGGCTCACAAGGGTTAGGGGCCTGAGCAGCACTCAGGACCACAGAGTGTTGATGGTGTCCTGAGTAGGTGCTGTCTCTGGCCCTTCCTCCTGCCTCGGGGTGGGGTCTCAGTAGGGGATGTAGATGTCCCCCGCTCACCCCTAGCTGCTTCCTCTCTGGGGATATGTGACAGGGGTAACTGTGTCTGGCGTGGGCTGTGGTTCTGGTGAAGGTCAAAGCGAGCATGGGAGCGAGTGCTCTGTGCTCTGTCTGGATCATCAAAACCTTTCCTCCCTGGGAGGTTGAGCCTGGAGCCTAATCCCTGACAGCTTTCCTGGAGAGCATTGCAATGGAGCCAGGAGTCTTCAGGCATGATCCCCAGATCTCTGGAGTCTTTGGCTCTAATTCATTAGTATGTGGGTCTCCTGTGCCCCTGAGGCTGCTCACTCAGTTTAAGGTTGGTTACCTCTGGTAACAGGGAGCTCATTACCTTCCAGAGACGCTTATTGTATTGCAGTACAGCTATGTTTATTGAGAGCTGACTATTGTTTTCATGTGGAATTTCTGCAACTGCCATTGCTTAGCCCCAGCCCCCTCCCTTGGTCCCCTCAAGCCCACTCTTTTTTTTTTTTTTTTAAATTTTATTTATTTTTTTTCTTGTTTTAGAAACTTTGTTTATTTATTTACTCATTTTTATGGCCGGCTCAGCCCGCCCCAAGGGCAGAACTGGCGCAGCATGTGGTGCCGGGGATCGAACCGTGGTCCCTGAAGCCACCCTAGCTTTCCCAAGCAGGCACTTTAGACCACTGAGCCATCCCGCCGGGCCCCCAAGCCCACTCTTTTTTTTTTCTTTTTTTGTCTTTTTGAGACAGGGTCTTGCTATGCAGTTGAGGCTGGCCTTGAGCTCACTTTTGTAGCCCAGGCTGGTCTC
>PVJA010054849.1:0-11397 GCA_004027025.1 Myocastor coypus
TTTTTTTTTTTTTTTTTTTTTTTTTTTTTTTTTTTTAATCTTTTTGAGACAGGGTTTCACTGTGCAGTTCAGGCTGGCCTTGAGCTCACTTTTGTAGCCCAGGCTGGTCTTGAACTCACACTAATCCTCCTGCTTCAGCCTCCCAAGTGGTGGAATTACAGACGTGCACCACCACACCTGGCTTTTTCTTGCTTTTTTCAGCTTTGACAACTTCCTTTTCTGCTGCATCAAGTTTTCCTTTAGCCCAGTAGGCAGTGATGTCCTTTTCATACTTTTCCTTCAGCTTAGCAGCCTTCTCATATGGCTGCTTGTTATCTGCAGCATTAATTATTCCACATTTCTCCAAGTTTCTTCGCAACATCACCAATGGAGAAGCCAGGATGTTATCCTTTGATTTTTGGGCGATACTCAAAATAGAAGAAGGCTGGAAGTGGCCTCTTGGGCACGTTGAGATCCTTGAACTTTTTTTGTTTCTCCTTTAGGAGGAATATAAGTTTTCATTTCTCTTTCATAATGAGCCTGTCTGCTTTTGCCATGTCTTCAAATTTTCCTTTTTCTTTAATAGACTTGGTCTTCCACCTCTGTGAGCATTTCTTAGAAAAACTTTCGGAAGTTAAGGAGGAAGCATCTGGGTGCTTCTCCTTATGCTCCTCCCAGCAAATTTGCACAAAGAATGCATATGATGACGTCTTCCCTCTCGACTTCTTAGAATCTCCTTTGCCCATGTTTACTTGTTTTTTTTTTTTTCTTTTTGTTCTTTTCAGCTTTCTTTTTTTTATTGTTTAAATTTAACACGGGTTATATTACATATTTTGATCATCAGATTACTTGTTTTCTTCAGCGAGGTACAGAGTCACCTAGTGCTCATCCAGCTCTCACTTGCTCCAGTGCTATCTATCTCTGTGGAGCTCAATGCACTGTAGTAGCTGTGAGAGCAAACTATTAATCTTTCACTTAACCATATGAACTATATTTGTAGTTATGTAACAAAATCTAAAACAAATCAGAAAATTGTATACAATAAATATACCCTTAATATGGTGATTTTACTCTCAAGGGAGCAAATTTAAGAGGGGTTGGGGGAAAAAAAGAAAAGAAAAGAGAAAAAGAAAAGAACTAGAATAAGATAGAATAAGAGAAAGCATTAGAAGCAAGACTGGAGGACCAAGGAAGATTACAAAAAACTTGGGAAGCAGGTAAAGAAGATAGGAGGGAAGGAGAAGGAAGAAATAAAAGCAAGAACAGAATTAAACAACAGCTAGAAAACTGGAAGCAATGCTCATACCAAGAACAATCAAGAAAGAAAAGACCATGAAAAGAAAAATGTTAAGTCTGCTTCAGAGAATCTCTGCAGTACTGGTAGACAGAGTGGGCAGATATAGCCCAGACCCATGTTAATGAATCCAGCAGTGCAGCCGTAGATTTATGGCAAGGTAGTGGATAATCCCAGCAAGCTTGGAGCTTTAGTCCCATTAAGGTTCAGGCTGGTTTATGGCTGTGAAACTAGAACCTAGTTTGTTTAGCCTCCTGCCATCTTGAACTCCATTCCACTGTACCCTGACACTGGGAACCGATAGGTGGAACCACGTCATAGCTGAGTTCTGAGCTCAGTTGACCTCTCTCTAAGCTGGCAGCTGGCCAGTTATTCTCTCCTGGGGAACATTGGCACCTGAATGACTCACCAGCCACTGTAGTCCTGTGCATCTGCTGCTCCCTTCCATTGATGTGATTCTCCATGGAGGCCCCTGGGATCTGCAGTAGTTACCGTGCTTCTGCAGGTTTGGTACTCCTCCCAGTGGGTCAGTGCTTGCCACCTTGTCTGTCTCTTTCTTTACTCTCCCCGTGAGCTTCAACTCTCACTTCAGATCCTTGCTGGGTCCTGGGACCTCCTCTGAGTTGCTGTATTCCAGGGCCTGGACACCAAGTCTCAGACAATTTGTTTCTCTGCTTTTTACCACTCTGCCTGCCATCTGTTGTGTCCCAAAAGCTGAGATTTCAGTCAATCCTTAAATGCTGGCAAGGATCCAGTGGGACCCACAGCAACCCAGCTCATCCACTTGCCACTACTTGCTTACTGCCAGAAACTTTTCATTAAGTATTGTTTCAGTAAATTAACACCTTAATAGAGAGTGCTGTCCTATAAAGATCAGGTTATTTATATTTAGAATATTCAGGGAAAGCTTCAGTGCTGGCTTTATATAAAGTAAATACCATTTGAATAAAAGATGCATACACAGTCAGATAGAGATACTTGCAGCTGTGGTGTCAGTTAAAATATACCTTAGGGGGCTGGGGAGATAGCTCTGTGGCAAGAGTGTCTGCCTGGCAAGTGCAAGGTCATGAGTTTGAACCCCGGTCCCAACAAAAAAAAAGAGAAAAAAATATATATATACCTTAGTAGAACGGAGAATAATGGAAATGACCCCACAATCTTTTAATCCTTTGCTCTTCTCTGTGATGTCTAGCTCCTTTGTCTTTTAACACAAAAAGACTGTTTTCTGTAGCTAATTAAAGGGCAACTGCAATTTGATTTGTCAGAAAGGAATATTTTCTGAAGCCATGGAAGTTGGTCATAGCACTTGACCTCCTGTGGCTTCAATTTTCTATCAAAGCAAACAAACAAACAAAAAACCCACCTGCTTCATCCTCATCCTGCATAGTTCTTGGGAGCATAATGTGATACCATATAAATGCTTGAGCTGGGGTATTAACATGTGTCATTTGCAGAACTGATATCTTGGACTGGTAGGAAGGTGGGTTTCCATGGAGATGAAGGGGTTAAGTTCTGGAATTGAATCTTAATTTTGTTTCACAACTCTGTCAACTATCTGGCTGTTTGACAGTGTGCTTTCCTTAACTTCTCTTCATTTCCCCATCTTTAAAATAAGGATAGTAGTGTGGTGGGGTGAAGTTGGTAGTGGTGAATTCATTTGACTCTCTTTCCTTCCTTCCCTGTCTAGTCTGTCCTTCTGGTACACTTTGTCAGCATTAATGTACGAAAAGAAAAGGTGAAAGAAATGCGCATATGGGTCAAGGTCTCGCTTGTACCAAAGTTACCCTCCTGCTTTTGATGGTGTAGCGTTTCTTCAGAACCCTGTTCTGTGAGATTAGCATGTACAGGAACGTGGTGGCCTTTCAAACTCCGTTGGCCAGTCACTTAGTTCTCTACACATTCTGGACCCAAGTGTAGTTTTTTTTTTTTTTTTTTTTTGGAAAACATACAAATTACCTCATTTTTAAATTTCAGCCAGATTTATTCCTACTGGAGGTTGAAATATTCTCTCTAACCTTATTGGCCACCGAGAAAGTGGATTGCTACATAATCTGTGCCCATGGGTTTTGGCTGAATCAACTTCTACATAGTTTAGATACCCTTTTTCTGGTTAAAGGCACTATCAGATCTCATTTTGAACTTACACTGTACTCTCAACATCTCCACATCTCACCTTAACTATTTATCTTCCAGTTGTCTCTTAAATCTTCCCCTTCTGGGTACCTACAATTCTATTTTGTTTTATTTACAGTTTGTTTCCACCTCATTAGTCACTGCAAATGCATTATTTTCATTATATCTTTAAGAGCCTAGTGATTGACATTCTGTGTGCCATTACATGGTTAATAGCATAGCCATTTATTTTGCTTTACAATGAGGTAGGGTCTATTTATTGCACATTAATTCCTAACATTTTAATTAAGCAGTTTTTGAAGATCTGGCCTATTACCGTTTTGCCCCAGAAGCTTTTGAAACCTATCAGTAGGTGTGATTTGTGTGTTAAGCTGAGACAAGCCAGACATCATAAGATTTTATATGTAAAATTGGCTTTTTCAGGGTAGTTTTCAATATTAGCAGAAAATTAAAAGAAATCAGACATGAATTTATAGTTGTATTCAATCATTTCTCATTACTTTTGACTTATAGACATAGTTCTATACTTAATGAGCTTTCCTTACTGACTATATTTTTGGTTCACCTATTCATGCCATTTGATATAGATGGAGATTAGAAGACTAAATAAATCTCTGATGGTGTCCAGAAGATGCAATACTCTGACCATGAGCAAACAAATATACTGTCATTTCATTTCACACTTTTAAAATCTTCTGTGATGTACTTAAGAAGGTTCATTCACAAACAGAAATTTTAGTTATTTCACAGAACCTTGGCATACTATAAAAGTCAAGTTATTTGAAGTACAATCTTTTCTATTAGAGAAATTAGAATTCAATAGTGAAGTATATTAGAAATAATCATTTTCAAAATATGATATCATGTCAATCACAGAGGGCAATCAAAAAGAGTAGTACTAGAGCATTGATTACTTTTTAGAGGAAAGGAAAATTGTGTTCCATTTCTAAATGTCAACAATTTCAAAAGGAAAATTCCCACTTGAGAGAAATGTTTTCCGGGTTGCTTCATTGCCAAGCGTTTGACACTGCACGGCCCTAAGTGAATAATGCTTCAAGCAGTCCTCAGGAATGATGCACACCAAGGACCTCTGCTTCCTGCTGGGAAAGCTTCTGTTTTCAAAATACACCGGTGTCAGCGGGAATATTCTAATGGTTTCTGTGCTACTTCTAGGAGAGAACAAAGTTTCTCCCCTGCACCTGTGACAGCTGCAGAAGACTATACCTGTCTGCTAAAAAAACAAATTGCAGGATGCGGTCCATGAGTGAGCTGAGAGTTCTCTGATACTTAGGAGACTGACCACTATCATATATTTGTGGAAATAGACCTTATTTTACCTTAGTCCTTTTGAGCACCATTGCATACTACAGATATGATTTTCAAAGTGTAAAAAAAGATTCAAATAATATGATACCTGCCTTGAAAACATTCATGTTTTCCCTTTTCCCTTTTTTCTCTCCCCTTGACCTAGCAGCAGGAAGCCTTTGTTTGAGGTGTTCATCTGGAACAACTTTTCCACACTTGTTTTCGTGTTCTGTTAGATTACAGGGCAGCAGGCCTACCTTTGAAGCTGCTTTCTCTTTTGTTTCTTTGCTGTGCACTCCAGTAATTAACTTTGTCCTTCTTTTATTTGTTCCAGTCAATCGCAGGCCACTCTGCTGAGTATCTTCTCCCAGGAGTACCAGGTTAGAAGTTTCCTCCTTTGTGAGGCCTGACAGGTGCCTAATTGAATGATGAATGTCCCTTTATTTCTTTGTAATTGAACTGCCAGCTCTCTGATTGGGTTGGAGGATGTTCTCCTTTCCACATCAAGCACCGCCTGCGTCTCAGTGGAGGCCTGCCAAGCCTACCCATCCATCTGTCTAATAACATCTAGCCTTTGCTTATTTGGTGGACCTGTAATAAATTATGCTAAACCATTATTATTCTGACAATAATAATTTCCCTGTGTTGCGTGGTTCCATGTGCTAAATGTTTGCTGACTTGCACTGTCAGTGCCGTTTTCCATTGCTGACAGAGATGATGATAAATGACCATTGCTGGAGTGGCAGAAGGCAAGAGAGGCAGAAAATGGAGTCATTTATCATGAGATGACAGGTGTCAGTCAAGTGGCAAGTCTCTATGGAATTACTTTTTGTAGTTTTCAAATAAGTTGTTTTTAAGCAATGTTCTTCCTGGTTAAAAATGGCAATTGGATTGTAAAACTAGAGTGCAGAGGACTTAGAAGGAATTGAATTGAAGGAAAATTAATACAAAGGTTGAAAGAGGGAACAAGTTTTCCTTTGCCCTCTGCAGCCCTAAGCAAACTTATTTATATTCAATTACTCTGACCCTGTTGGCTTTTACATATACACCATACCTTGTGGTGCAGTCTGAAGACATCCCAGCCAGCAACAGAGACTAAAATACATGGGTTCATGATGTGGAAGGGGGAAAAGTCCTAGCACTACCCACATCCCCATGCTATCGTTTAGTTGCTTATACTGAGTTATTGGGATCGGGAAATGTGTCCTTCTTGTTCTTGAACTTAATCCATGACACAATGTAAATCTTTCTTTTCATTTTGTTTTGTTTCAGAAGCATATTAAAAGAACACATAGCAAGCATCATACTTCAGAGGCAATTGAAAGTTATTACCAAAGGTATGACCTGCCTGCCCCACTAGAGGGTATCATAGCACCTATTAATTATAATAATTATGAATAAGTTAGTGATTATGAAATTAATTTTCTATATCATATCCCAATACATTGTGTTTTAGATTTGTCATTTAAAACTTTAGCATTTTTGAATGAGTTTTCAAAGCCTTTCTTGTATAGACATAAAGAACACGGTAATGCTTTATATAGTGTTTGTGTAAGTGTGTGCATATGAAGGAATACATACTCTGTGAGAGGTAGTTACAATATTATTAAATCGCATGTGGCTCCTTGGGACTTTTGTAGTAAGTGTAGATGCTAGTTTAAGTGCACTTATTCCTGTGTGCATATAAATGTATATGTGAAACTTTTAAAACCAGTTTTCACTTGTTTTTCATTTAGATCAACAAATGGAAAGAATAAGATTGAATTTTGATATAGTTGTGTTTTACCTCAGAGGTATCAAGTTAGCTATTTTAGAAATTAAAAGAAAGATATATATCAAGTAAGGACATTTGGAGATATATGCTATAACTATCACATTTTAAAGTGGATTTTGTAAATAAAGTCTGAAAGGTACAATGGATACAGTGAACGGGAAAGAAACTGTTCAAAAATCAAGAATATCTGGAATGAGAGAGAGGAGAAAAGAAAAAAGTTGGAAGGAGGAGAATTACATATGTACATATATGTATATATACACTCAAGATAACTAAGATAATTGTACTACTAATTTCTATTGGTTTATTTAAAGAAACAGTTAATGCTTAATTTTTGATCAGTTTTATGTGCCTATATCTAGTAATCTAAACAACTACTTTGAAGATAACAATATGGAATTTAACAACCATTCTTAATTTCTTATCTTGTTTTGAAATTCCATATCATTTTATTGTTTCTTTTAAAATGTTATTCTGTTTAAATTAAATACACACAAAAAATCGCCAGTTGCACTCCACATGAAATAAATAAATAAATAAGTTTGTATCTTAAAATGAAAAGCTTGGTTATTAAGTCAATAACATAGTATCCAAAGAGGATATTTTAATTTCAGCTTTATTAAGACTTTTCAATCTCTTGTTCTGAAACAGTCTTTAAAATACCTCTAAAAAATAAAAATAAAAAAATAACTCAGATTTTTTTAATTCAAAAATTTGTACTGTCATAACAAGTTTGAATAATTTATACCACTAAAGGTAATGGTTTGCACTAGAAATGGTTGGATTCCTAAATATTTCAAGGGTATATTAGAAAGGAAAATTGTTTGAAATATGCTGAAATTGTACTCCAGATTGATAAGTCAGGCTTTCTATGGTTAGAGTGACATCAGTGATTTCAATTAATGATTTTATGCACAGATATTTTATAAATGAGACAAATATGTGGATATAGTACCTGTACTTGTGTTATGTTTTTTTTTTTAATTATTTTTCAAGAATCGTGGTATAATGAACAGAAAAATTATTGAAGTTAAAATTTTTAAGTTAAATTTTTGAAACATTGTTTTCTCCATTATATAGAAGATACACTTTGCTTTGCATAGTTCGATCTGCCAAGGGTACACACAATATCCCACCTTTCATTCCATCTGTCCCCAAACATCTCCATTATATAGAAGATACACTTTGCTTTGCATAGTTCGATCTGCCAAGGGTACACACAATATCCCACCTTTCATTCCATCTGTCCCCAAACATGTTGGATTTAGCAGAGTTCCCCCTAAGACTTTTTTTTTTTAACATTTAAAGGAATTTCTTCAAAACTTATCACCTTGGTAAATTTAACATTAATATTTAAGTCATAACTGAAATCCTACATGATAAAATTAAGAATGGCTAATGAAATCCTGTGAAACCTACAAAGAAAGACTGAAGAGTTGCTTTTTGTACATGCCCCCATGCATTCTTGTTGGTATCAGTCTGTGATGTAAAATCTTGGTTGTATGACGAGATTTAAAGCTTTGTAACAAAAGAAGAGGAAAAGCAAACATTTTAGAGTAGTGTTTAAAATTTGGAGACCCTTTGCAAAGGTGATGGGATTACCTTCTCATATTTATTTTCCTCATGAAAAGGTTTATTTTTTAATTAGATGATTTCTAAAATTTATTTATTTATTATTTATTTATTTATTTTTTTGTGGGACCAGGGTTCGAACTCACGACCTTGCACTTGCCCAGCAGGCACTTGTGCCTCGGAGCTATCTCCCCAGCCCCTGAAATCTCATCTTTATTAGAAGCTTATTTAATTATCAAATTCTGAAAATACTTTGGGGGAGTATTATCTGGGTGGTTTAGGTGAGAAATAAAATGTAAGTATACTCAGGGACAGTCAAGTAGGTAATAATGAGACAATACAATTATATTCATTTTTCTTTACAATTATTTAAACGTGAGCCTCAGTTATTCTGAGAAATTTCAGTATTTGAAACAAAAACCTAAAGTTAGGTGGTGATGGCCTTGGAAAAGAACAGCCTGACCAGTTTCTTGCTGTGCCTCCAGCTCTATAGATCTTTCCCAGCAACTTTGTTACCTTTCAGATGCGTGGACCTAAGTAGCCTCTTGTTTTAAACATGTGGGTCCCTGTTTTTAGTTTGGTAAATTGGCCTTAAATAAGGTTTTTATTTGCTTTCTTCTAGCAGGAATAAAGGTAAATTATATAATATCAGATATGTTTAAACAGTTTGAAAACCTTATTAACAACTTAATTTTTTCTTTGGTAAAAGTGCTATCTTTGATTGTGAAAATTAAATACTTTTGTAATAGTATTGTCTGTAATTGTGCTGCTCAGGTAACTACTGGGTAAAATTTCATTCCAATCTCTTATCAACCCATTTTTAATAAAAGAGGACATATGAAATTATGAATCTTGAATTTTAATACTTGGAAAGTATGTATGGCATAACACTGTTTTATAAAAAGCTTTTGTTTGTTGGTTGCCTTACTTCATTATATGAAATTATAAAAATGTACTGCATTATTCCTCTGTTGAGCTTGTGTTTCCTGGATTCTGCCATTGTAAGTAATTCTGCAGTAAACATCTTGACACATGAGCCTGCACTTTGAGTCATTTCTTTATTTCTCTGTATTTAATTACTGGTACAAACAATGTGAACATTTAAAAAATATGTTACTAAATTACTATGTGCAGTTGTACTAGCTACATTCCTACTGGCAGATGAGCGACTTTCTATGTCTGCATTACTGCTAGCATTGAGATGATGTTAATTAAGAATTCAGTGTCCATACTTAATGTGATTGCATTAAGGCTAACTGACGTTTCATAGGCTGCAGATAGCACTAGAAAATGTTTTCTCAGCCTTTTGAATTATTGAGGAAACTTTCTCAGTTCATGTTTTATATTTATAGATAGCTCAAGTGTTCATTTTGAAAAAAATTTCTTTATTCTTTCATGCCATACTAATGTTGTTATATTTCCAGGCAAGAAACATTCTTATTAAACTTTACTGATGTTCATTTTAATTGGTACATCTGATCTCATGTGTTCAAGTACACATCAGATTTATAACCCTAGCTATAATAAAGCTTAGGATTACTGCCCCTATTTCATCCTTTCTCCCAAGGCACACTGACTAAGGATCCAACTTCAGTAGCTTTAGAGAATTCATGCAGTTGTATTTTGTTCTGATGTCCCTTGGGAAAAAGGTTAATTGAAATATGATATTGATAGTATATGGTAAAAATGGTTTGGGAGGCTGAAAACAGGAGGATCACTGTGTGAATCTAATCTCTCTAGTGAGACCCTGTAGAACCTGTACAGAAAGAAAGAAAGAAAGAAAGAAAGAAAGAAAGAAAGAAAGAAAAAGTATTATAGAGCCAGTATTAGATTTTCAGTAGAGTGTGGTCTAATTGTACTTTTCATGTTGGTAAGGTAGTGCTGTAGTATTGTGATAGATGGATGGTCAGGGTAACATCCTTCTATCCAATAACAGCTCAGATCACTATGAGGGATCTGTCGAATGCTTGTATAGCCCTTCCTCAAGAAACTTACAGTCTAGGTAGAGATTGGCTTCCTGACCAAGTAAGTGATCAGAATTTAAATTTTACCATAGCATGTATCATTGTTGTATGTAATTATTTCCCTTTATTATAGTTAACTGTCCAACCACTGGAATAGCTCTATAATGACAGAAATAGGAGTGTTTGCTTCCCTGTTTTTTCTTCCACTTGGAATAAGACCTAACCTGTAGCTCTCAGAACTACTTGTAGGCAGCTTAATTATTATTGCATGCTTTCTCTTATATATGAAACCCCAAATATAAATTAAGAGAGCAAAAGAAAAAGTAGATACTACATGAGAAAGGAATCAAGAGATAGGGCGGAGAGGAGAAGATGAAAACGAAGTGATGTGGAGCCTGGGAGATAGCTCCATGGCACACAAGTGCAAGTTGTGAGTTTGAACCGTGGTCCCACCAAAAAAAAAAAGTGATGTGTTAAGTGCACATACCGACTGCACTCAAGGAATGTGATCATTATATACTATGGTACAAACATGTACTAATACAAAATAAGAACACCCACAGGAAATACTTTTTGAAATACTTGAATGCTAAGTAGGAAACTTTACAGCCCTCCTGATTCAGTTTCAGATCCTATCCCCTGACCGAAAGTTAACACATGTACACTGGTGGCCACAAACCCGTAATTGGTGGCTTCTGAGTGGCCTCTTGCTATGAGCAGTTTCTGTGAGTGGAGGCTTTCAACTGACTTACTTCCTAAGGATCTTTTCTAAACCACACTTGCCTTTATCTCATTGTTTTTTTCTTACTACATCTGAAAGTCCTATTTCTCTTAGTTTGCTAGATAATATAATCAAAAATATTCTCAGTATATGTAAAGTGGATTTATTAGAATTAATATGAAGTTATTATAATCCTTAGGGCCAGCGGTATAGCTCAGCATATTTAGTGCTTGCTTAGAGAAGTGCAGGGGCCAGGGTTCGGTTGCTGGCCCCACCTGCCGCGCCAGCCCCACTCTAGAGCGCGATGAGCCAAGCGATGGAGTCTGGGCATGGTGGTGCGCACCTGTAATCCCAGCACTTGGAAGGTACAAACAGGATAATCGCTATGAATCAGTAGTGACACCCTAAAAAAAAAAAAAAAAAAAAGTTTGCTCTACTTTATTTTTTTTTTAAAGAATTTTTTATTTTATTTTTTTCTTGTTTCAAAACTTTTATTTAGCCGGGCGTGGTGGCTCACGCCTGTAATCCCAGCACTTGGGAGGCTGAGGCAGGAGGATTGGTGCGAGTTCGAGACCAGCCTGGGCTACAAAAGTGAGTGCAGGACCAGCCTCAACTGCATAGCGAGACCCTGTCTCAAAAAAAAAAAAAAAAAAAA
>PVJA010054850.1:0-11412 GCA_004027025.1 Myocastor coypus
AAAAAAAAAGCCGGGCGTGG
This sequence comes from Myocastor coypus, assembly GCA_004027025.1. Taxonomy (NCBI): domain Eukaryota; kingdom Metazoa; phylum Chordata; class Mammalia; order Rodentia; family Myocastoridae; genus Myocastor; species Myocastor coypus. Next base: position 21 of record PVJA010054850.1, read on the forward strand.
TGGCTCACGCCTGTAATCCCAGCACTCGGGAGGCTGAGGCAGGAGGATCGGTGCGAGTTCGAGACCAGCCTGGGCTACAAAAGTGAGCTCAGGACCAGCCTCAACTGCATAGTGAGACCCTGTCTCAAAAGGACACAAAAAAAAAAATAAAGGAATTGGTTTGCCTCTATTGAATAATGAATCTGAAATTGGCTCAGAAATTATCTAATGTCCTGTATCTGCCCTATTTTTTTAAGTAGGGATTGCACCCAGGACCTTTGTACTAACTTGTACCCTCAAAATTCTTATTGTTATTCAGCAAGGAGGTCTCACTAAATAGCCTAGGTTGGTCTCAAGCTTGAGATCTTCCTCCCTCAGCCTCCCCAGAGCACTAGGATTATGGGCATGAGCCACCACACCCAGCTTGTATTTGCTCAGTTCAGCACAGTATCTGACACAGTACTTGAATAATCACTCAACTTGTCTTTACAATATCAGTAAGACTTTATCTGGAAGCCAATATGTGAGCAATACAGACCATCACTTTCCACTCTGCTTTTGACCAGAGTAGCTAACATTGCTTTCTGTGTATTTAACTTCTATAAAACCACCAAATAACCAAATCCATTAGAACATTTTAAAAACCTCAAGACTAGAAAGCAGAACATGAAGAAAATTAAAGAACATTTCAAAGAGATTTCAAGTTTTTATCACATTTTTGTTTTAGCTCCCCATGTCATAAATCTGTCACACCAAACAATGATCCTTAAACTTAGGATCCAGGGAGTCACAAAGGTAGGTCTCTATCTAATACATTCTAGAAAATACAAGAATATTCATGACATCATCCAAAATTCTGGGTGTATGATCTAGAGAAAAAATGGGCATTTAAATATGAGAAACTATGTACACATGTTCCTTGTAGCCCATTAGTAAATGAGAACTTACAAGTCATCTAAAAGTCCAACAAAGAAAGGGGTTGATAATTGTACCATGACATAGACTAATATATAGCAGTCAAAAGAATTATACTAAATATGTATATGTAAAAATACACATTTATATATATATATATATATATAGTGCATAGATATATGTATATTGATGTCTATATAAATATATACTTATATGTCAAAATATGCTAAGTAGACTAAGAATTTTTAGGTGTCCAATATGAATTAGCCATACATCAGAGTCATGTTCTGTGTGTGTGTGTGTGTGTGTGTGTGTGTACTGGCAGTTGAACTCAGGACCTTGTGCTTGCCAGGCAAGCACTTATTCTACTGAGCTATCTCCCGGGCCCAAAGTTGTGCTTTATCTCTGGGAAAATGCCAGGGGACTGAAGGCCAGAGAATGGCTAAAGGGAACATTAGCCAACACAAAATGTCTTCTTTATTTAAAACAGTGGCTGAAAATAAATGTTATAAAATAATGAGTTGTCCTTCTTATGGGGGTCAAGTATTTTCTACTTTCCTTTCTAGGTCTTTGCAAATTTTAAACTTTGCACGGGTTAAACTTGACTGTCAACTTGTTTGGGTTGGGAGCCCCCAGGGGGCACATTCCTGGCAAGGCTAGGTGGGTCACATGTGTGTGGCCATAGGGCCTGGATCCTAGGGCCAAGGTCCCAGGTCCCTTCCTGCCTAGCACTCTTGCTCAGTCCTGCCTTCTAGTCACCAGGGCCTAAGCACCTGTGCTGCATCATGCCCTCTGCCCTGCAGTTTCTGTTGTGAAGCTATTGTCCATCAACTAAGTCCCCTGCAATTGTGAGACAAAACTCTCCTCCTCTCAGATGTGGGTGCCAAGGAGTACTGCGTTCCAGTAACAGGAAAGCTGGTTTAAAATAACTTATTAAGAAAACAGAATCAAACCTCATGCTATGCCCATCACAGTTCCAAGGATGAAATTCTGTCTATATCCATTTTCCAGCTGAGCAGTAGCAACAACAGACACTCCCTTGAGCATCCGAAGGCTTCTGAAGATGCCAAAATTTCAATAATTTCACCCATGACAGTGAAGTTTGAGCTGTTCACAGATAGTATAAAATACATTCACCACATCAGACATAATATAATGGGCACGGTTCCAGCAAACCAAAGTTACAAGCTTAAAACAATGGGCCTTCATTATGATCTACATTGTCTGATGACCTCAGCTGTTCTGCTACAGTAGGCTAGCTTGGGCTGATCTTGGCTGGCCCACAAAAGCATCTGCTCTGGCCTTGGAGGTAGGTAGGAGGTTGCCTGATCTAAAGCAAGGTCGCTTACATGTTGGCCAGCCCATTGGTTTCCTGGGTAATGAGACAAACCAGGTCCTGTGGGCCTCACCACTTTGCAGGTTAACCCAGACATGTTCACCTCAGCAAGGTTCCTAGAGCAGTGATGGAAGCAAATCACTTCTGACAGATTTTCTTCGCCAAAGAAAGTCACCAAGCCAGGAAAAATGTAAGGCAAATGAACACCCCTTCTCTACTAGAGGAATTCAAAACTCTTTTTTCAAAGGTTAGGGAAGGGGTTTCTTAGGGTGGTGTAGATGGTGTGGCTATGAATATTTAAGAACATTTCTTGGTTACCACACCATTGCTCGTGAATAAACAAGACCGTAAGTGCTTTGGTTGACTTTATGCACTACAGAATTTAAGATAAGGAGATATATGTATAACAGAAGAGAATCCCACTGGACTTTACCTTCCATATTGTGTTTTTAGGTTTTAGACTTTATTCTATCAACTACCCAAACACATTTAAACAGCCTTTATCTTTTGACACTAATAGGTGTGTTTCTATCCAGCTCACACAACTCCTCCCTAAGAATTGCTTTCTGGATTCTAATAGACAACTAATAGAGGCCAGTGACCTGAAATTATCACAAAAGTCACCTTTACAATAGTTAAAATGGAGCAGTACACACATCCTAAATTACACCGTAGGCTGGTGTAGTTTACCTTGTGCCAAAGTACTTCTCTACAATGACGTATTAAATAATTCCACTGAAAGCTGTAAATCTAGGTGGAAAGAGTACAAATCAATAGAACACCATTGAGCACTGTACTACTCCAGGATTTTCCTGACCTCCTGCAACGATAAAGATTGATGTTGCAAAAAAAAAAAAAAAAAAAAAAAAAGATTGATGTTGCAGGGGCCCGGCGGGATGGCTCAGTGGTCTAAAGCGCCTGCTTGGGAAAGCTTGGGTGGCTTCAGGGACCGCGGTTCAATCCCCTGGCACCACATGCTGCGCCAGCCCTGCCCTCAGGGCAGGCTGAGCCAGCCATAAAAATGAGTGAATAAACAAAGGTTCTGAAACAAGAATAAAAATAATAAATAAAATTTTAAAAAAAAGATTGATGTTGCAAAGAAATTCTCCAATGTGGAGACGTGTGAAGATTAAGAGGCTCTAGTTTGCATGACTGTTACAATTCATTTTATTTTTGCTATCACTAACCTTTCTGTTTATTAACTTTTTGGCTTATATCATGGTATGAGTATATACTTTTTTCCTTTTCACTTGATCTTAGCCAAAAGGCCGAGAAGCGATTACTTTTTTCCTTTTCATCTTATCTGCTGTGCAAAATATCAAAGCCAAAGAAGTTTGAACATCTGTCAGTCTCATGCTTAGTAGGTAATCCCACCTTTGCTCTCAAATGAAATTGTGTAAAGACACAGAACTAGAGCTTCTGAACTTCATGCAAAGTATGAACCCACAGGAATGACAAAAGGAACCATAGTCTTCCTTAGGTAGTAAACCATGAAATAAGGCACAAAAGAATGTTCAATTAAACAGCTTCTCAGCTCTTAAAGATGGGGTTTTGTGCTATAATTTCTTGAATTTTAAGCATAGAGCCCAAGTCTAGAATACCCACATCTTAAAAATTGTGATATAATTGATGGGCCATAAAATTCATTCTTAAAAGAATCTGATTCAGTGACTTTTAGAATATTTAGTACAATAATTAGCATTTAACTAATTCTAGAATCTTCCATTATAGACTCCATATACCTACTAGTTACAGTAGGTAACTGGGTCTCTTTTTCACATCGTGAGAAACACTAATCTGTGTGTGTGTATTACCAAGAGCTGAGGTCAGTAATGTGAGTGAAACTTCACATTAGTTTCACTCCCTAGATCATTGTGGTTCTTTTTTTGAGATAGGATCTTGCTAAGTAGCTAAGTTGTCCAGGCAGGGCTTGATTTTTTGATACTTCTACCTCCACATCCCAGAATGCTGCAATGTCAGGTGTGCTCCAGCCAGTGCCTGGATCTCCACTTTCCATCTTGATGGCTTTGCACTCTAGCCATTTCATAAACCTGGCATATCATATGTGTGGCCTTTTATTTCTGGCTTCTACGAGGTCCTTTATGATGAAAGAATGTACGAACCCACTGATACTAACCCCTAACAACTTTGCTTTCCCCACACAGCTGGAGGCCAATTTTTGCTTGGGAAATGGCTAATACTTGAGCAAAAAAGAAGAGGCTTCGCAGCACAGTGACTCAAGACAAATGCTCCCAGCCCCCTTTCAAGACTTTTTACTTCAGCCATTCTTAGTACTGCTTTTCTTTTCCTCAGAAATTTCTCCCCCCTCCTTAAGCTATTGTTCAACTATTTTCTTAGATTATTCTCCAAGTGCTTCCTTTTGCAATCATTTAAAGAAAGGACTTGCCATAAATCATTTGGCGAGCCAGTCACCATCCTCTCTCCCAAGGACTTCCTCTTCAACTGCCTTAAGGAGACCCTTGAAGGAAAGGTGTAGTGATCGGGAGGAAGAGAGGGAGAGAAACTTCCAGGGAGTAAGTAGGAAAATACTGAAGGGCTTATTGGTAAGGTCCTGAAAGAGACTAGCCTCTCTCACTCTGCTCATGGAGCCCTGTGAGAATACAGTAATGTACCACAGCTGGTTCCAAGCTTTAGACCTCAGGCCATCACAGAAGTGTGACTTTCATGTCATTTTTGCTATGTGAGCACCCCTAGCTCTGTGCAAATCTCTAATTTTCTTGAGTGGTTTCTTCAGCTTCTGGACTTCCACCTCTGTTCAGACACGCAGAAAGTCCCTTGGAAACAGATGCTTTGATTTTTACAGACTGCTGCTGCTGGGGGTGGGGGGCTGTGGCTATCAATGGAGATACATGGGGAAGGAACTGTGGGCTGTTCCTCAGCATGCTGGACCTCTGAACTTCTCCCAGAAAACAGATGCATTTCCAACCATGCATGGGGTTGAAAAGGAGGGCAGGGACAGAGAAGAAATAATTGTCTAAGCCAGCAACTTCTAGGCTCTGCTCAGCCAACAGTAAGATTTTTGACAATTGGGGCAGGGGACAGCCCAGGGCAGTAATGTTGAACCAATGACATGAGTACACCAGTGGGCTGTTTGTGTCACTGAAAGCTCTAAAAGGCTGTCCATCACTGGCCCATGGAGTTCACTAAAAAATAAACATTAATGTGAAAGCATACTCGTGTTTTGGGTGTGTGACAAGAACCCTGAGTCAGAGGCTAGGTAGCCAAGTTGGGAACTTTGAGAACTTTTCCAGGGGATGGGGTCAGGGAGGCATCAGGTTTTGCTCTGGGCACTGCCCTTTAAAAGGTTTAAGGCAGAGGCCAGGGAGATAGCTCCGTGGCACAAGTGCCTTCCTGGCAAGTGCAAGGTCGTAGGTTTGAACCCTGGTCCCACCAAAAAAAAAAAAAAAGAACTAAAAGGTTTAAGGCAGCTCTCCTGGGATTCCCTGGTCATTCTCCATAGAGGGTTATTCTAAAAGAAGCAAGTGTGGCCTCTGCTGTCTCGCTGCTTCCTGGATGCAGACATGCCTGCTTGCTCCCAGAGGTGCTCCGGCTGCTATCTGCTATGAGGAGATACAATCGATACAAGGTGGGCCTTGCTGGAGCCAGTGCTGTGATGTTTGGGCTTTCAGCCTCCCAACTGGACTCCATTAACTGCTTTACCTGTAAAGTTTGCCTGATGCAATTATTTTGTGATAGTGACAGAAAAGGGACTTCATATATTTTTTGGATTTAAAAGATTAGATGGTAAATAAAACTTCCACAAATAAATGATGCAAAATAACATAAAAATAGAAATTTGTTACAGATAGTCAACATTCCCAAATCCCTGTTGATATCTATACTATTTATATCTATGAATTCCAAGTTCTAATCCTGCTGTCTTTTCCTCTACATTTCTATGAATTTAACTTTATAAAATAGATGTGACTTGACTTATTTGGAAAATAAGCCCCAATGAACCCATCATAAGTTGAAAATATCAAAAGTGGAAACTGTATTAGACCCACTCAGAATACTAAACAGACTCGCAGTGGCCCAGCTGTTTCCCCTTATGACCCTATGGCTTCCTGCAGCTGCCAGGATGGAGACAATCACACGGCATATTGCCAGCCTGAGAAAATATCAAATTCTGAAGTACTGTCTCCTCTGAATGCATATGGCCTTCTCAATATGGTAACGTTGAAAAAACATCAGACTATTGCAAGTGGGGACTCTGTAAAATGACATTGTGAGTTACCCCTGTGCAATTCCTTTAATTTTTTGTTCCCTTTTGATAACTTACACATTTACATTCTCATATGGGTAGCCTCATCTTTTCTGTGCTTTTGTCTTTGGCAGTGCTTGGGATCTACTGTGGAGCCTTACGCATGTTAGGCAAGTGCCCAAAGACTGAGATGTACTCAGCCTTTTTGTTTTAATGCTTTTTGCTGTGCTCAGATTTGTCTCCGGCTTACTGGAAACTCAATAGAGAACTAGTCAGAGAATCACGGAGCAGCAAGTCCAGAAATGATACAGAAACTCGATTCTGAAGATGTAGTGTGGGGCTACCGAACCCAGACATGCTGACTCCTGCTGTCCTGGAGCTGGCAGTATACAGCCTGGCAGTGGGCTCACAGAAGAAAGTTGCTGTGAATGGTAGATTGTGGCTCTGGGCTGCAGGACAGCTTCAACTCTTGATTTTAGTTGACAGTCTGGAAATTCACATTTCAAGTTGTTGTTGTTTTCAGTGTGAGGGATTGGCCCCTGGGCTTTGTGCACCACTGAGCTACATCCCCAGCAAGTCATTTGTAGTCAGTACTTCAACAATGTGCTTCAGCTCTGACTTTCACATTTGGGGTTTGTTATGATGTGTATGTAGATGACTCCAAAGCCTCCTGTCCCCATATGGTGGCTTCCCAGAGGCAGCTGGATCTAGGGTGTGTGCTAATGGGATGAAGAGTGTGTGATAGTAGACTGCAGCACTAATTAGTTTATCATAGTTCTCAGTGTGGATAATGCGAAGCCCCATGCTGGGTGCACATTGCACCATCTCGTAGCTTGTACTGTATGAAGGGCAAAGAAAGCTTACGATCTTCTACCTGCCAATCCGTGCACTTTTTCCTCAGCCGTACCACACTGCATGGGCGCTAGCTATGCACTGAAAGCCCTACAAACTGTAAGCTAAACTAAACCTCTCCTTTGACTTGTGAGTGTCAGGTATTCTGGCTCAGCAACAAAACTATATATGGCTACTAGTAAGATGTCTCATGCTGTATGTCCAAGTGTTATTTCCTTACACTTGCTTACAGTGATGGGGAACTGAACCCAAGACTTCATCCATGTGGGACAACTGCTCTATCCCTGCACCGCAACCCCAGCCCTGGTATTATTTTCTTCTCAATCCATAACACTCCCCAAGTGACCTCAGTGGATCACAGCATTTACCATTTGTGTGTTGGTAACTTCAAAACTTATAGTTCCTTCCCAATCTTTGCTCCTGAGGTACAATTTTCATCTCAAGTGCATCTCAAAATATTCTCTCTCATTGCCTTCCCTGGAGGAGGCAGGGAGATACTACAATTTGAACTCAGGACCTTGTGTTTGCCAGGCAGGCGCTGTGCTGCTAAGTCATATCCCTAGCCCCTCGTTCGATTTTTAGTTCTTTTGTTGAGCCTAGCACTGCATTCTAATCTAACCTCCACAAGGTAGCTGAGACTCAGAACACAGAAACGTAACTATTGAACCTTCAAACTTGTTGTCCCAGGGTAATATGTATCCAGTGTGGTCTACATAGCCTCATACAATCTGCTGCTCCTGGCTGCGCCTGGACCTCCCTGAGCTCCTAACAATGCTCCAACCACACCATCCTCCATGCTCTTTCTCTAGCAACACCAAGCACAATTCAGCCTGGGTGTCTGGGCCAGACAGACCACGCTACTTCCTCAGAGGAGGCAATATGGAAGACAAGATGCCTTGCCAATGTGGGAAAGACAGTCACTACCACTGTGGGACAGACCTCAAGACAAAAGATTAAACAAATGCACCCACACACCGTCCTTGGGATGGACATCAGGGAATGATAGGCTAAACAGATATCAATCACCTTGAAAAAGCCAGAACAATCACTACCCAAACCCCCTACAGGAAGAACCGCTGTTTTGTATTCATGTCCCCCTGCTATGTGACTCGATTCCTCATTTTACCCCAACTTCATCAATTTTACCTGAGCAATTATGCTTGTAGTCTTACTGACTGACCACAGTTCTGTCCCATCCCATGACTGCCTTGCCACTTTCTATGTTTCCCATCTTGGATCCGCCTTGTCTCCTGGATTTGCTCTGTAAAAATCCCTAAAGAAAGATTCCTTTGCAACCCACTTGGGTCTCCTGCTGTCCCTCTCTCAGGCAGGAGCTTTCTTTCCCTCACTAAATATATTCTACTCTTAACCTCGTTGTTCCTAAAATCCATTCTTCAGTTTCAGAGAACACAAACTCAAGCCAGGTATCCTTTAGGCTGAGACTTTCTTTTCCCCTACATCAATCCCACTGTTGTGTCCATTTGTATAAATCATGTTGGCCCACAGAAGCCAGGAATTATGAGCACACGTGGAAATTATTTCATAGTAGTCACTTGTGTTACTTTTGACAGCCTAGAGAGCTATTTCCCAGTGCTCTTTAAATACACCTGTGATGATCCTGCCCACTTACCGCTTATTTCATTTTACAGTTCTCATTAAACTTCATGTAATAAAACAATTTGTGAACTTATCTAAGATGTCAAACACTTATAAAAACCCTCAAACATGGGATTAGTAAAAGGCATAATTGAATCTTGGAGGAACTTAATTTATCTCTTTGGCAATCAGCCCTCAGATTTCAAAATGATAAAAAACATACCCAGTTTTGATCCAGCTACAAAAACAGGTAACGCCTTAAAGTAAGAACTGCCTACTCCTTTAAGACCAGAATCAAGCAAATGGTCAAGCAGATGGTGGCTTAAAACGGAAGGAATCCTGGGGGGACACATGGCAAGGGTGAGGAAGAAGGGGAAAGTGAAAAGGCTGCAGAAAACAACGCAAACTTCCCTCTGCTTCTTCTTTGTGCCCTCTGACCTAAACAATTTGCTTAGAATCGTGCCTCAAGTTGGAAAAAATGGGGAGAAATAGCCTTAGAATCAGGATACACCTCCACCTGAACTCTGTTGGCTTCTAACTAACCTGAAAACTAAGTCCTTGATTTATGGGAGATAAGACCTTCCTTAAGAAGATGTCCAGACAACAAAAGGAATCACAGCAGAAGGTACACTGAAAGGCTTCCATCTGCATCTCATTTCCTGTCCTGGTTTTGTTCCCTGTATCCCAACAGCTGATAGTATTCTTCCTCAAGGTGTGGGCTGAGGACAGCATCAACAGCCCTGGACGTCTCCACGGAAGTGCAGTCCTAGACCTCACACAGACCGGCGCAGGCCAGCAGGCTAATTGGAGGTGTGGAAGGGCAGGCAGCACTGTCTGCTTGGAGCACCCCACAGCTTTTGAAGACCTGGCAGCTATCCACGTCAGCACTTATGTGGCCATGTATAGTCACTGAATTCCTTGCTGCATGCTAAGAGGTGGAATATGCATATTTTTCACAGTTGATATATGTTGGCAACATTAGCCAGGATAAGATGACCTGGGACAGCGTACCAAGTGCAGAGCAGGGCTGGCTAAGTACACCATCCAGGGCCTCATAGATGATTCTTGTAGAAGCTTACCGATTGCCCCTTGGTCAGACGCCCCAGTATTTCTATTAACTGGAGGGAAAGCTGAAGGAAAGAAATGGTTATTTATAATTCTCCTGGAGTGTAGAAGATAGATTCTAGGAAGAAAGGAGACAGAGAAGAATATCTTCTTTTTACGGGAATTGGGTAAAAACAACACAATTCAATTACCTTCAAGATGTATTATGTAGCTGTCCTAGATGAACATCTGGAAGAATACTGCTCAAGTATAAGACAAGTAGCAGCCAGAATTAAAACAAACAAACAAAAAGCTTTGTCAACTATACTGCTTAAAAAAAAGACCACTTTTTAACTGGCTCATTGAGGATTCCCATTGCTTTAAGATATAATCTTAATTTCCCCAATTTACTGCCTTTAATTTACTATAATTCCCTTTGGCAATGGTTACCAAGTCTTTTAAACCAGGTTGGCCAGATTCCATAACTAGTGAAGCATGTTAACATTTAAATATACTTACACTGAAAGCTAGTTAAAACAGTAGAATTATACATTCATCTTTGCATGATTGGAAGGCTAACTTTGGAAAATCACCAGCTTTTGGAGAATTAATATATTTTATACATTAAAAACTAAAGTATTTTCTTTCAATTTTTTTTTTCTTGTGGGACCAGGGTTCAAACTCATGACCTTGCACTTGCCTGGCAGGCACTTGTGCCACAGAGCTATCTTCCCAGCACCTCTTTCAAAGTTTTTTTTTTAAATTTAAAAACCTAGTTAAAATAACATACTTAATATAGAATTTAATTTAGTAAAAAGTGGTATAAGCCTGAAGGAATGATCTTAACTGATATCTTCCAACCAGGCTCATGCTTTCTTCCTCATATTTTCCAACACCTAGAAATTTTGGGTGCCAGAGTTAAGTTGTTATCAATACAATGTTTAGACAATGTAATCTTCAAAGCTAACTTCTAAAGGGCAGAGGCTACCATGTTACTTAAGAAATAATGGCAAGGAGGGTAAATATATTTGCTCAAATGCTTATAGCCGATAACACAGTGACAATATGCTTTACAAATGCAAAATATGCTTCTTTTATGTATACTGTACTTCAGAAGTTTTATATAATCTGTTTCTGTTCACAAATGGGTTTTTTTGCCCTTTTTTGGTCAAAGATCTAGTATAAAGATCTGATGTCTAAGTTATCAACATATTATATTTCAACACATTTAAATCACTGCAAGATGGGGGCCCGGCGGGATGGCTCAGTGGTTTAAAGCGCCTGCTTGGGAAAGCTTGGGCGGCTTCAGGGACCGCGGTTCGATCCCCGGCACCACATGCTGCGCCAGCCCTGCCCTTGGAGCAGGCTGAGCCAGCCATAAGAATGAGTGAATAAACAAATAAAGGTTCTGAAACAAGAAAATAAATAAAGAAATTTAAAAAAAA
>PVJA010054851.1:0-11396 GCA_004027025.1 Myocastor coypus
TCTTCTTCTTCTTCTTCTTCTTCTTCTTCTTCTTCTTCTTCTTCTTCTTCTTCTTCTTCTTCTTCTTCTTCTTCTTCGTCGTCGTCGTCGTGGTCACTCATTCAGTATGTTCTTGAATGCTTACCTTAAGGAATAGGTGAGTTGGATGCAATTAGAACATTGCATTGTTGAGAGACTCAAAATAAGGTAAACAGATTTGTAGTCTAATAAGTAGAGAGACATCAAGATGACAATAATATATTATCTGAATTCTGGTTAATTCTAGGAGAATAGAAATTCATAGTACAATAGGTAATAAAGGAATGACCTAAAATATTTAAATTAAGTGTAATAGTTTTTACTGATATTTAGTCATATTCTTTCCGATGTATTTATTATTTGCTCACCTCTTTTTCCTCCTGGTACTGGGAATTGATCTTAGACCCTTGTGCTTCCAGGCAGGTATTGAGCCACAGAGCTATATCCTGACTTGCCTCCTAACTTCAGAAAAGGCCTGGAGGAGTTTTCAGGAAAGGTCACAGAAAAACACAGGCCAAAGCTAAAAAGTCAAGTAATAACAGAGAATAAGGTGATAAAACTGGAACAGAGCTTCCTGGCTACAAGAACAAAGTAAGAAACATAGATGAAAGAAAGGAGTCTGTCATTTTATCAAAAGAGAAAACCACTTTCTGCCTCAAATTTTAAGTCTTAATTCCACAAATTTTAAAAAACTATATTAAACAGCATAATTGAGAAAAATTTAACTATATATTTAATATTTTTCTAATAAAACAACTCAAAAGTAGTTTAAAAGTTTGGAATAGGGAGAGCCTTTTAAATAGGACATGAAATGCAGAACTATATATATATGTATATATACATATACATGTGTATATGTATATATACATATATATATATATATATATATATATATATATATATATATATAAAACCAAAGAATTTAAAAGTTTCTGAAAAGAAAGACATCATACAGTTGAGAAAGATGATAAAGTAAGAGAAATTACTGTCACATAATTGTTTGTTTTGTTTTGCTTTGTTTCTTGCGGGACTGGGGTTCAAACTTACGACCTTGCACTTGCCAGGCAGGCACTTGTGCCATGGAGTTATCTCCCCTGCCCCTGCTGTCATATAATTTTAATATGTGCAAAGCTTAAAGAACTCAAAATCTTGGTCTAGGAAGATAGCTCCACAGTCTAAGTGCCTGCTTGGCAAAAACAAGGACTCAAGTTCAATTCCTGGTACTGCATGCTATGCTGGCCCTAAAACCAGGCATAGTAGCACATGCTTGTAATCCTCCCACTGGGGAAGCTAAGACAGGAAGATTACTATGTGTCTGAACTATGTAGTAAGACCCTATGTGAAATAAATAAGTAAAGACATAATTTTATTTAAAAATTTATAGGACAGATAATTTGAAAAATATATGAATGGCTACTTCATACATTAAATGGAAAAGGGATCAATGAAAAGATGTTCAACTTTAATAATGACTTAATACAGTTTTTAAAATGGCATACTATCATTTTTATTTCATGTCTAATTAAAAATAATTGGTATGATTTATCCATTGTTGGTAGGAGTATGAAAAGGTTACTCTTATAGCATGAATGGAAGAGCAATTTGTCAGTCTAAGAAAATTTAAATATGTATAATATGTAATCCAATAGTTTTAATCCTGTGACTCTTACAAAAGTACTTTTTGGACTGGCAGAATAGCTCAGTGGACTAAAGCACCTGTTTACTCAGAGCACAGCAGCAGGCTTCAATCCCTGGAGTGTTGTGCTGGCCCTGCCCCTAGGGTGTGCTGAGCCTGCAACTGAGACTGAGCATGGTGATGTGCACCTGTAATCCCAGTGCTTGCGAGGCCAAAAAGAGGAAGATCATTATGAGTCCGATCTACCTAGTGAGACCCTGTAGATCCTGTCCTGAATACACTTTTTAAAAAATTACCTTTCAAGGTATATATACAAGAACTTTTTAGGGAAAATTATGATAATACTAATACTAAAGAATTATAAATTGTCTTAAATAATTAGTCAGTGTGGAAACAATAAATGTTAATTCAATAGATACATAAGTCATTTTAAAATGACATTTTGCAGTGCAAAAGCTGGAGAACATGAGCCTATATCTGTAAAACCTGAAACCAATCATTTTGATGTGTCTTTTTTTAATTTATAAGAAAAAGTGGAAAATGGTATTTAAGTAGTTAATAGCTACCTTTAGTGTGATATCCAATTGGAGGAAAACTTGGGATGGGGAAAAGAACTTTGATTTTAACATTGTATTCTTTCTGGGTTATCAGAACTCTTCCAATCATGTTTTAATTTTTACTGTAAGATATGTAAAATAACTCAATAAAAATAGAATAATAATTTGTTCTGAGAAAAGGTCATAAAAACATTCAGAAATGAATAAATAATATCTCAAAATCTCACAGTAGATCAGTAGCCACTGATAACATATATTGATGCATTTTTCCTATCTTTTTTCTCCATATGGAGATGGATTTTTTTGCATACATAAGTTGATGCTTTCTACATAGCTGTGTATACTGCTTTCCCAGTTTTCTAATGTCATGGTAAATATGTAAAAATATTTTAAAATGATATTTTTTATTAATTTTAGGTGTATTAATAGATTTATGGGACTGTTTATCTGTTCAACACTTACTTCTTTTTCAGTGTTTCAGCATAAAATAGTAAAGTGTAATAAATTAATTCTGGAACAATGTGTTTCAGAAGTCTCAAGACTGCTTTCAAGCTTGGTGATTACCATAGGAGAGTTCATAGGACTCAGATGTTGTTGTTGTGATTATGATTTATCATAAAAGAATGCAGAGTAAAATTAATAAAATTAATAAAGGGCAATAGCTGATGGGGTGAGATTCAAATGCTCCCAGGTGCGAAGATCTCACACCAGCGACACTGCATGAGATGTGTTTGATCCCTTGTGGCAATGCTGTGATATTTTGCCATTGAAGGAAATTAATTTAAGCCTGACTATCTATAGGCTTCATCATAGCTTTGTCCTGTAGACATGGGGCATTTATTTTATGTATGAACTTTGTAGTCAAACTGCTGCAGTGTGACCCGAGAAGTTGGGTAGCCCAGCACTCCTCTGTTGAACATTATAGGAGCCCAGCTCCTGGAAGCCAGCCAGTGGCCAGGAGAGAAATGGGCAGAGTTTGAGCAATCTAGGCCTCCTGAATTATCCCCTTCCTGAAAAACTGCCAATGGATAACTTTCCATATGTTTCTAGAATAGATTCCTAAAAGTGGCAATACTGAGTTATGTTCAAATGTAGCATAAAAACAACACAGATGTTTTGAATATGGCCAGTTCTTCTGGTCATGAGCCATGAAATCAGTTATACAATATTGAACAATGGTTGTTTGCAGAGATTTTGTTTTCTGTAATTAATCCAATTTTCTATCAAAACTAAAGTACTAGAATCCAGAAGTATGATTTTTTGGAAATCTAGTTTTAAATCAGAGCTTAGAGGATCCATGTGAGAGCTGTCTAGGTTCAATTTATAATAGCAAACAAGTTGACACTAATGTGGCTAAAGTATAACATTCTATATTGATAATTTGAAAGTTATGTCTAAATACAAAGGAAACTGTTATTAAGTTATTTTCTTTTTTTTTTTTTTTTTTTTTTGTCTTTTTGAGACAGGGTCTCTCTATGCAGTTCAGGCTGGCCTTGAGCTCACTTTCTGTAGCCCAGGCTGGTCTCGAACTCGCACCGATCCTCCTGCCTCAGCCTCCCGAGTGCTGGGATTACAGGCATGCGCCACCACGTCCGGCCCTTCTATTTATTTTTAAAATATACTTATTTGGCTTTCTATGTGCGTCAAGCAATGTTCAGAATGGTTTATACGTTGTACCAGTTTAACCCTAGAGGAAACTATAATTCACAAAAATTAAATAATGCCCCAGAGTTATATAACAACTTTGCAGTACAGCAGGAGTCAACCTGTATCTATCTAAGCTGTTCATTATTCTTATTCAGATGGGACCAGTTGATTACAGTTTTTTAAAATGCATGTTGGGGAGCTGGGGAGATAGCTCCAAGGCACAAGTGCCTGCTAGGCAAGTGCAAGGTTGTGAGTTTGAACCCCGGTCCTGCAAAATAAATAAATAAATAAATAAATAAATAAATAAATAAATAAATAAATAAATAAAAAAAAAAAAATAAAAAAAAATGCGCCTTGGGTATTTAGTTCCTCTTGGTAGTTCCATCCGGGGTAGTTTCCCAATTCCCTAACAGTAATTCTGTGATCTGCCCATGCCCTTTTTTCCCAGGGTTTCCAGATCCTTGCTGAGAATGAATGCATGTGCTGTACATGTTTGCAGGTAGAAAGTGTGAACCACTCTTGTAGTACTGTCTTGTAAGTCAATTACCATTGGCTTCTTCACATCAAGATAATGACAAGGGGAAAAGAAATGGGCTTGTTGCTAATGATTAAAAAACTCGTATGTATTACTAGTTCTATCCATAGCTGTGTAAATAGAAGGTCCCTGAGCATTTCTGCAATTTAGCCTCAGACTTTCAGTATTTTGTTTGCTCAAAATTCTCTTGAGAAGATTTTTCCTGTTCATGTATCAAATATAAATCTCTTGAGTGCACTGATCTGTATAATTTTGCACAAATAATTGGGCATTACCCACTGACTCCTCTTAGTAGTTGGGTAGGAAAATAATTTCAAGTGAAATATTGATCTGAAGATAAATTATTTCTTGGTCAATATGCCCTCTGTGTCTGTCATGTTGCTCTCAGGTAGTGTATAAAAAAACTCTGTTTTCGATTAAGGCAAGAGAGGATTTCCTATGGTTGTATAGAAAATGAACAGCTGGTGACTTCTTATTTGGACTTCTCTCTACTTAACCAGAAAAAAATCTCCTGAATCATGAGGCTCCTAATCAATGGCTATAGAAACTCCACTTATATTATTAAAACTTAATTGTGATCTCTAAAGTAAGCTGTTATCCTAATTAATTTTCAAATTGGGGACTTCCAATTTAGGTATTTTCATTTTAAGTATTGCTGGCCATACACAATTTTTAAAACATTAGTTGCTTGTCAACATCGTAAAAACGTGTTTGCGAAGTGTTTTTCTGCATCCATGCACCAGATGGAGCTGCATCCCGGCTTCCCCCTACCCTCATACATGGCCTCATTTCTCTGACCACATCTTAAGTGAATAAATTGAGAAAAAGCTTGCTGAAAAAAAGTACTTCACTTCAGCAAAAGATAGGACAAGCAAAAGGGTTGCTGAACTGCTGCTGCAACCTTAGTTATAAAGGATTGGGAGTTACTCTTATTGTATCTTATGTTCCTTTAATGGCACAACTTTAAGAGCTAGTTGTTTTCTGACAGTGAACGAATCATATTGTCTCAGACTGGGAAGAAACTGATGAGTCAAGAGTGTTCAGAAATGTCCCAGGAGTCCACCAGGAGGAGGCAAGGTCACAGCAATTAAGTGATGTGAGGCCCTTCAGTGCATATGGTGTTATTGCTTAGTGTTGACTCTTCTCCCTGAGACTGAGTCCAAGTTGCTGTTACAGTGTTGCCTTATTTGTCATTGTGAGGCAATCAGAGGAACTAGGTATAGGTTTAGGGATAAAAGATATTGAGAAGGCCAGAAGTATTTTAAAAAGAATCTTTATGAGAAAAATGAAGACAATAAATGTGAGTCTCATTCGTTTGCATGAAGTCACACAGTTAGGACAATGATGAGGATTGTGCATGTAGTATCTTGTGTGAGCAGCTGTCCACTTCATCATTTAGAGAACTACAGGAATGGGTGTCCTGTGCTGGTAGCCTGTGTCTGCCCAGCAGAGAGGGGAGTCAACAAGCATTGTGAAGCCAAGCTGTGACACTAAAGCCAACCCCCATTCCTCCTAGGGATTGAGAATGGCTGAACATCAGTGGGAAACTTCATTCAACAGATATTTGCTGTGTACCTCCTTTGAATTGATCGTCATGCTAGACACTTGGGGAAATCTCAGTGAATGAGAAAAACACATCTCTTGTTCCAGTGGAACTGATGTTATCAGAGGAAACAAACACATACTCACACATCTGAGTTTTTTTCAGTGAAGTTATGCTAAACATTGTAAAAGGGAAATGAGTGTAGGTGGTGGAGAGACTTGTCCAGTGTGCAGAATACACTCAGGCAGAAACCTGAACTTCTGACTCAAGTTGCCAGACACTGACAGTGGGCAACAGTATTCAGTTCTTTGTAAAATTAGAAGATTTCTCCAAGCCTCTTACTCTTTACAATCTTGGGCTTGGGTTAGTTTAATTATATGTGTTCACTTTTCTGTCTTTCAACTCTTTTATGAAAGAACTTACAGGCTGTGAGATGATCAGAATACAGCATGAAAAAAATCACACCTGAAAATGAAAGCTACTTCATCATTAGTGTGTAATTTTACTGTAATTCCAGTAAAATTCAATGAGACAGGGTTTGTTTGCTTTTACTTTTGTTTTTTTGGGCGCTCGAGCTTGAATTCCTGATCACTTTATCTTCTATTGCCAGGTTAATGGCCCTGAGTGCTACTTAGGTGCAATAATTGAAATACCACAGAAGAAGCCAAGTAAGCCAAAGAACAATTTTTCTGGCTGGTTTTCCTTTCTACTACTTCTAAAAGGATGACAACAGGAATAATGTTACAGATATTTTGGGGAAGTCATTTAGAACATACCCATCTGGGCAGAGGAGGATTCATTCAATTCTGTGATTAACTTTGATATTAAGCCACTTGTAGTCTGGCATGTGAAACCTTCTATTTTGTATAGAATCTTTCAAGTAGGGCATGAAAATCATAACCCTTATTGAAGAGGTCATACTTCCATTCTAACTGAAAAATTGTACACCTGCTATTTTGCCAATTCTACATTCAACTCTAAGAATCTGTGGGAGCTAGTGCAGCAGTAACTAATACGATTTTTTGGAGCTGTGATTTCTGACATTTCTGTGTTTCAGAAATCTGCCTACTACTGCACTATTAATGCATTTTTATGCAAACTGCTATCATGATGCCGTCCAATCTGTTAGTATGATAAGCAGGAAACTTTTGATTATATGTAAATTTTATTTTATATATAAAACTTTACATTTCTTTCCAGACTTATATGGTCCACAGGTAAAATTCCAAATATTAAGGGTGGTATTTGAAGTACTGAGGACAGTGACTGTCATGAAATATAGAAGAAAATGAAAGTATAAAAAGAAAAATGCCAGCTATGCATCCTGTAACTCAAAAAGAATAACATATCTCCTGGGCACTGCACAGGCCTCACACCTTTCAGCTTTAATCCATCAATCAGCAGTTAGTGATACTGAGAGCCACTGTGGGTCCCTACACTTTGCTAATCAATAATCAGTCATCCAGCCAGCCTTGCTGATTCGGGTGGAAAGCCATCCAGCTCAAGCTCCCGCACTCTTCCAGAGGGCTTTCACCTCATTAAATGCACATCTGGTCCTGTGACCCCCTACTTAGGACTCTTCAGTGGTTTGTATTGCCTGTACCATGCCTGCCCATCACCCACCATCTGCCCCCTCTCCTGGGATGCTACCTCCTTATATCTGGAGTTCTCGCTCTAAACCGTGCACACTGCTCCATCTTTCTCCTGTGTTTCCACTCCCAGCCACTAGCCAACCATACAGTGTCCATTCAGGTTGGCCACTTGCCAACTGGAGCCACAATGACTCCCTTGCTAGACTCAGCATTTGGCCATCTTGATGAGTGTCACCTTCATCGAAGGCATAATTGCTGCAGCTTATGGCAGTACTACATGCCAGACTCTGCTAAGGACCCTTAGTTTTTTCCCTTTTTTAAATGCCAAAGTAACATTGTGGAACTCTTAAAGATGATAAGACTATGTCTATTCCAGCATCAGAGTGACTTTCCAGCTGATCCAAGACTTGGGTTGAGGTCTGTCTTTCTCCAAAATCTCTGCTCTTCCTAACATAACACATTAACTTATCTATTGAAACCCTGGGTGATTAAATAGAACTTGACCAAGACTTAAGACTACTGGATGTGACATTGACTTCAGACTTGAGAACAGATAGCATGAGATGAATGAGAATTTCTCTTAGAAAGAATCCCTGTTTATTTGATAGACTGTTTACCACGGAAGGTGAGAACTTCGTGTGAATGTGACTAGCATTGTTCTTGTGTCTGACAAGAAATGTGACTTACCTGAAATCATGTTATCTCATTTCTCTGTGACCTCCCTATGATAGCATGGATGCATCAGAAGTCAGCAAATGACTAGAGCTGAGACCCCCAAAACACAGAGTCCTCTCAGTGAGCTGTGCCTTTAACTCTACTGAATCTACACATGAGGCTAGAGATAGGGAATGAATGAGAGTAGGCTGCCTAAGTATCCTGTATATGCAACTTAAAGCATTGTTACAAAATCATGCTGGGTATCTGAGCTGGTTTAATGAGATAAATAGTGTTAAACAGGTCCAACTAGTATGATAGTTCCTTGATAAGTAATGGGTATAATAATGAGAACACTTATTAAGCACTTCCTGGATGTTCATTGTCTCATTTCATTGTTTCCATGATGTGCAGTTCCATTTTAAACCCTGTTTTACAGATCAAGAGACAGTGGATCAGAAAGATCAAATCATTTACTCAAAATAACAAAATTAGGTGAGTGCAGAGTTGTATTTTAGCCCAGGCATCAGACTTCAAACACCCACTGCCTTTTTCTGAAACAGGGTGATCCTGACAGTTACAGCTTCTGTCATACCAGAGATCACTAGCAGAGGATAGTCCAGCAGGTAACACTTTGGTGCCTATGATCTAGGGGGAAATGGCACTTTATAGGACCCTGTTTATTTGGAATTGCTTATACTTTTGGGGGCTTTATTTCTGGAAGCCACCTTCAATATATTCTCATTTTCCAGTGACTGTTCAAAAGAGTAGAACAAACTGACTAAAAACCACTGTGAACTGTTTCCACCAAGTATAC
The DNA here is from genome assembly GCA_004027025.1 of Myocastor coypus. Taxonomy (NCBI): domain Eukaryota; kingdom Metazoa; phylum Chordata; class Mammalia; order Rodentia; family Myocastoridae; genus Myocastor; species Myocastor coypus. The sequence continues at coordinate 9,000 of PVJA010054851.1, forward strand.
TTTAGATGGTAGAGGAAACAGTGAACAAGACTTGAAATTAGACACAGATTCTAATCATGGTGGTACTACTAAGAGCTAGACGTTCTGAATTCAATTCCTTAACTTCACTGATCTGCATATCCCTCATTAGAAAAAGGAGAACAGCATGAACCTAGTATAGTAAGGGTTGACTATATCAGCACATAACATATAATTCATAGGCTTTGTCTTAATCTGTTGGTCCTCTAACAAAACACGATAGGCAGGAAGACATATAAATAGTCGATATTTATTTCTTATAGTTTTGGAGGCCAGGAAGTTCAAAAGTCACTAGAATATTCTGTGTCTGATAAGGCTGGCTTCTTCATAGAAGCACAGATGAAACCTCTCAAGCCTCAACTTCACTGTCTATATTTTTGGCAGCATCCTGGCCCTTTGAACTCCATTGCCATTGGCTTATCTTTTCACATGGCAGGAGGGGTGCACAAGCCTCCCTGGGCCTGTTTTATATCGGTCTCATTCTGTTCATTTGATGGATGGGGGTGCACTTGCGACATAATGACTGTGCTAAGGCCTGCTTTTTAGTCCCTCTACATTTGGGACTAAATTTCAGCATAATGAATCATCACAGGGAAAAGGAAGAGCATCAGCTAGAAGATTCCAAAGAAATATTATAGTATTGTTAATAAATTCCCTTTGGGCACACATGACGACTGGCACTGTGCTGCACACCTTTAATGCAGTACTTCACTTTTTTCTCACAACTCTATGGAGTAGTTACTGTTATTGTTACTCATTTACATAGGAAAAAACAAAGATTCAGAGAACTGAAATGACCTGCCAAGATTATACAACTATGGATACAGTAAAACAAAGGATATGGACCCTTCACCTCATGCTAAACAATTGCCCTGTTATGTCTTTAAATCCATCTCCTGTTTGAAATCAATATTTGTAACACTACTTCATTTTATAGTGGCTGTAGTCTAATTAGTGAGTTAGTAATGAAACTGCTAAGTTAGGAATTAGACTACATTTGAAACATATTGTTGATGAAATAGTACCATGAAAGATGATTGTAATATACTTAAGTTTTTAAGAAAAAAGTCACCAAGTTGTATTGCATCTGTGACAAGAAAAAGGGAAAACAAAAAGGCTGAGGACTGCCTGGCAAACACAAAAATCTAGGTTCAATCCCTGGGACCACATTCCATGCCAGTCCTGGATGCTGAGAAACCAGATGTGGTGGTATACACCTGTAGTCCCAGTGCTGGGGAGACTGAAATAGGAGGATCACTATGAGTCTGAGCTGCATAGAAACCTTGTAGCTAATTAATTAATTAGTTAAAATTAAAAGAAAAGTTAGCCAGCACTCCAGAAAAGAAAAACATAGAGATAGCTAATAAATACATGGAGAATATGTTAAACTTCATTAGAAACCAGAAAAATCCAATTCAAGTCATAATGAGGTATACATCTATCAGAAGGTAATAGGTTAATGTCTGACTGTATCCATGTTGGTGAAGATTAAACAAATGAGGAACTCACACAATAATAGGGAAATGGGGAGATGGGAACTGACAATTTGGAACATTGTGTAAGGTTATCTAGCTAAGTATTACTGAAGGATTTCACTCACTGGTAATGGAGAAATTTTCACTTGTGGGGCAGGAGTCATGTACAAGTCTGCTCAAAGCAACACTGTTCAGAATTACTAAAAATGATTAGAAGCAACTCAAACATGTCATCAGTAGTAAAGTGAATAAATACACTGTGATATGTGTTCATGAGGGATCATTGGCAAAAAGAGCAAAGCAGTGTTGTGGGCTATAAAATGAATGGAAATTATAAATACAGCATTGAGTCAACATTGCAAGAACATGGAATCCATCACCTCACTGATAAAACATTTATAAACTAAGAGACATTGGGTGAGAGAATAGTAAAACTCTAAAGAAAAGCAAGAAAAATTATTAAAAGCATCTTAGCAGCAATGAATGGGAAAGGAGAAATGGAGCTGCGGTGTGCCTCTGGCTGCCAGTGACATTCCACTGTGCTCCTTCTCAGTGGCAATTTCATAGGCATTCACTTCTTAGTTACTTGCTAAACTCTACAGCTAAGTTACAAATATCACATTTCAAAATAAAAAAAAAAGTTTAAATCTGTATCAGAGTATTTTATTAGGAAAATATATGTAAACACACATAATATAACCTGATGTAATGCATTCCAGCTGATTCATTTCTATTACGACTGGGTCAGACCATTAAGCAAAGAAGGAAAGTATGTCTTTGATAGCGGGGTGTTGTTATTTTAGCAAGATAACTTCATTTAAATTTGAAGCAACAGCAGGCAAAACCAATCTAACCTCATATTCTTGGGCATAATTCCATTCTCTGGCAACTTCACTCACAAAAT
>PVJA010054852.1:0-11412 GCA_004027025.1 Myocastor coypus
TTTCTTTTATTTTTTTTTTTTTTGGTGGTGATGAGGATAGAATCCAGGACATTCTTCATGCTAACCAAAGGTTCTATCACTGAGCTGCACCATAAGCTTCTGGATGCTTCTTTAATACTCTAAGTTTCTGGGGGCCCAGCGGGATGGCTCAGTGATCTAAAGCGCCTGATTGGGAAAGTATGGGCAGCTTCAGGGACCACGGTTTGATCCCCGGCACCACATGCTGCGCCAGCCCTGCCCTCTGGGCGGGCTGAGCCGGCCATAAAAAAACGAGTGAATAAGCAAATAAAGGTTTTGAAACAACAACAAAAAAAATAAATAAAATAAAAAATTTAAAAAAAAAATTAAAAAAAAAATACTCTAAGTTTCTGAGTCCATCTGGTTCACTGAACCAGAGTCTGAGAATACAGTCCAGGTCTTAGTTTCAAAAAATGCTCCCCGGACACTAGGAATATAGTTCAGTGGCATAGTGCTTGCCTGGCAAATTCAGGTCCTTTCTTTCCTAAGCACTTTACATCCCTAAGCTTCAGCCTTCGTCTATAGCGTTTTTTTAAAGGTTCACTATATTTTGCTTCTCTATTTCTTCCTACTACTTTTCTAATTCTCCATTTCCTCTATTTTAATGCTGTAGCTCTTTCAAGTGCATGTATCTTTTATGTTAGGTAACTTCTGTCTTCCCACCTTTAGCTTTTGCTTTCATCCATTTGAGTGTTAATTAATTTATCAAGATCCTTTTCTGTATATACACAATTCTTCTATTAAATCCCTGTATGATAGCTATACTCCAGGGGACTTTCAGTGACACTCATTCTACTGAAAGTGTGAGGCTAATTTTCTTTCCAAGAGACATATACATGTGGCAGCCTGTTTGACATATGGTACAAAAGCACTGAAAGCACTTGATGGATGGTTTTATAGCTAAAGGGAAAGGACCTAAATGCCTTTGGTAGGTAGATTTTAGAATCTGGAAAAGGAATCACCTACCAAGAAAGCAGGTAGAACATCAAATAGGCTATTCCTAGGACCAAGATGTCTGTGTGGGAAGTGTGTGGATGGTGTAAAGTTCCCTTGATGAAATGAGCTGGAACTGACATGCAGCCTATATTTTGCTCAGCTAAGCCCTGTGCTTGGCGATGGGACAGGCCAGCTTGGAAGAGGGGCACCTGGGGAGAATACTTTTATGTGATGCATATCAAGACACCGAATGTACTAGGAGTTGCCATAACTGTTCTGAGAGGGCAGTAGCTTCATTCTGGGTGGATTATTGCACACAAGTTGGCTCAGCTTGTGTTAGAGAACTACATGCTTTTATGCTATCATCTCCCCATTTTTTGGGTATACTTTCATTCTCGTGTGCTCCTGAACAATCAATTCTTCTTAACACGTCTGTGTGTACACTGTGTTGCATTTTTCTCATCTCAAATATAACAGCATCCACAATAAGACTCCCACCTTTCATGGCAGGGAAGGCAGTTAGCTCAGTGGTAGAGAGCTTACCTAGCATCATTCACAAGACTCTGAGTTCTATTTCCAGTATGGGAAGACAAAAAAGACTTCCAACTTCCTGAAGATGGATGGGTGAACTATGTGTGTCATTTAATTGATTCCCATTTCAGGCAAAATGTCTTCTTTCTCCATTTTCAAAAGAAGTCAGCATCACTGTTCACTACCTACAGCAACACGGAAGATAACATAAAATTTGGAAACATTGAAGACAGTTTCCTTAGTATGATTAGAGGAGATCTTGTTGCACGAGGAAGTCCAGAGGCTTGGGACTCTGGCCACATCAATGTCTTTGTTAGAAATTTGTGCTCTTCTTTCACCATCAATAATTCCCTGTGTACCCTTGCAGGGGCAGCAATCATTTGGCTATCAGTGTATGATATTTGATAATGAATGATTCTCTCCTGTGCAACTATTCCTTACCCTAAATAGACTGTAAACTCTGAGAATCAAGTGTCACACTATGCCCTCTCTTGGAATTCCATACACTTTCACTGAATTTATCCTTTCTTCCTTTTTTCAACAAACACCTAGTATTCTGAGTGATGTTTTAGTCCATATTATAATGAACAGAAGAACTATGTCTTCATGAAGTTTCCTCTTCTTGTGTAGATGTACTATTTACTAGCTATATGCGGCCTCAACCACTTCCATTCGTGGCATAATCGTGGTCTTCTGTGTACACATTTCCACCTTTCCCTTGTATTCACTTATTTTAAGCTATCCAGGGCTTTCATGTTCATCTCATTATTTCCTCTAACTTAAAAAAAAAGTATTAGTATCATAAAGAGATTAACGAGGATATCCTTTTTGGCTAGAAGTCTTCTTTGGGCATTTCTACATCTATCTTTGCCTAGATCTTTCTTTTTTTCTATTAGGCATTTGCTTAGCACAAAGTCAGTGTGGTTGCTTTATTTCTATCTTGAGTGCCCTGATCACAACAAGCTTTTGTTCACATTTTCAAGTGTTACTTTCATTTTTTTTCCCATTCAAACATTAGCTTTCTTTTGATTATTTCATTTAGCCCTCTGTCCTGAGAGAAATGCCCAGAGTTACAGCCTTGTATTTTCAAGCTGCAGGAGATTGCCTTTTTAACCATGATAGATCCTCACAAGAAAATTGGACCTTTTATTCTCCTATAATTTTATTTGTTTAAATCTTGACTGCTTATAGTAAATATCCTATCAAAGATAATTTCATTTCCAAACAATTTGGTATCTGATTTGGTGCAGCTTGAGTGTTTATTTTGGGAATATCATTTTTCTTTCATAATGAGTTCCCCACAATAGCTTTGTTCTACTATTTTTATGTCTTCTTTTTGCCTGGCTGCCAGGAAGGACTGGGGTTAACTTTCCTAGAGGAATATTAGTTTACTATACTGATAGTAATTGGCTCTTAGGGAACTTCTTTGTTGGCAGTAGCACTTGGTTGTTATTGAAAGAATATAGCTTTAAAATATAATTAATTAAAGGAAAATTTTAAGAATAGCAAATGTAGTCTTGCATGATTTTTATAATGTTCACAGTCCAGTGATTATTCTCATGATATTTAAGCTTTAGTTGCAAGATACTGAGGTAATACTGATATTAACATACTGTCTAGGCAAGGCAGCCAAATGTGCTCTTAGGAATGCATAGTAATTCAAGTTTAATTATTAAATAGCACTGGTTGAGGAAAATGAATGTTCTATTTTGATCCATAATTTCACACATGTCAAGTTTGAATTTACATAAAAACTCTAATAGTGGCCTGTCTTCAGTTGTTGTTTTCAGAATGTTGTGAGCATTATAATTAGCAATAAAGAAAATGGGGAACCACATACCAGTTGCTCTGCATGGAAAGGAAATAATTTTTTCAATAGTGCATTACTATTTTTTTTAGTAGTAGGGATAGAACCTAGGGGCTTTTCACTGAATTTCACCACCAGCTCATTTTTATTTGGAGACAGGGTCTTCCTAAGTAGCCAATGTTAGGTTCAAACTTGTGATGCTCCTGTCTTAGCCTGCCAGAGTACTGGGATTACAGGTATGCATTATAGTGTCCCATGAGAAATTAATTTCCTTCCATGAGCAAAGAACAACAACAGATATTTTAAATTGCTTAAATTAAATTCCAAATGACAACTGAGACAATTTCCAGATTTGGGCCCGATCAATTTAGGCAGTAGTGGATTGAAGTTAGTCCAACAAATTTATATATTTCTAGGTAATAAGTAGATTGGGACTATTTATTATTGTTACTCTTGCACTTTTTAAAGCTGCTTCATTTTAATGTATTATTCCTCCTCTAAACTCCCAGTGCCAGTGTATTTTGTATACTGGTAAAACCATTTGTTTGTAGTGCTATTTTTCTGTCATGAAGCAGATGGTTATGGCATACCTGTTTTGTGGATATTATATTAAATGTTAGGATTGTGTTACTGAATATAATAGACATACTCCCTGCTTTCAGGTGATGTACAATTTAATCTCATTAAGCATGTCATATATCAGGGTCCACGAGATGGTTCAGCGGTCTAAAGTCCCTGTTTAGACAAGCTTAGGCAGCCGCAGGGGCCACAGTTCGATCCCTGGCACCACATGATGTGCCAGCCCCACCCCGAGGGCAGGCAGAGCCGGCCATAAAAATAAATCATGTCATATTATTTCTCTGAGCCTACATTTCAACATCTTAAAACTACCATAATGCAAAACTTGAAGAATAAGATGAGACCATATCTCTAAGCCATGGATATAATGTTTGGCAAATGGGACATGGTAGACCCTCAACCAGTGGCATCTCTTATAATCATTGTTAGGGCTAGACAGCCCTGGTCCTACTAAATAGATTGAAGAGTGATTGGAGATACTGTTGAAGATATCCCTCATAGTATGTTTCTCCTATTCAACCCACTGAGTGGAAAGATTTGAAGATAATAGGCTAAAAAAGGTGAAAATTTTCCCATGTGGGCATTTTAGCACTCCAAATACATTCAGATAAGACAGCAAAGCACATTAAGTATGGATTTTTTTGAGCTAACCATGGGAAATTTAAAGCGGGCTGTTTTCCACTGCATTTTAGAGAAAGTGTGAGCAATTCTCTTCTCTGCTGGTAGGAGAGAGGGAAAACAGAGGTGAGGATGAATGGCTTGGTAGTCTGTTCATTGTGTTATATCTCAAAAAATTCTAACTGTTAATTTTAGTCACTCGAGTCCAAGTAAATAGTAAACGTCTGTAAAGTATATAATAAAACAACTTTGTTTTTCACGAGGAGCACTTGAAGAGTTTCTACATTGTAAGAGAGTGTTACTACTGCAAGTTTTTTAAAAGGAAAATTTCCCAATGTCCATTAAAATTATTTGTATTTATTGTCGGAGATACTACAAATTCACTGTGCTTTGCTTCAAAATGGTTTTGCACTTACATTATTCTGCCTAGGAGGGTGGACATTATTATCTCAGTTTTATCAGTGAAGACACTGACATGCAGATTCTTACCCAAGATCCTCTTTGTTAGAGGCAAAAACAAGGTTTAAAAGCAGAGCTTTAGTTACTATCCAGCACTGGGCCATGGCAACTACTTTTTGCTTCTTTCGCTTACATGGACATGGATAGGCTAGCACAGAAATCCTTTAAGACAAGTGAGGAAGAAGTAAGTCTGACTTTCCTGCAAAAAGATATGTATCTATGAAAAGATGGATATTGCAGAATCATAAAGATGGCAGTCTTCACACAGTCTTAGGAAAGAACAGTGTTTTGACTAGCAGTAGAGGGAGCAAGCTGTGAGAATTGCACAGATTCCAAAATGCTGTCAAATGGGCCTCTGTGTCCTGTTCCCCCATAGGGAGTATGGTTATACAGGGTCAAGGTATTTATGTGTGCTTGTGAAATACATTACTCCGTAAGTAGCTAATATGCTCCTGCTTCGTGCCACCCACCGTGCTCAAGGCTCGTAATGTGTCTCCCCTGCCCCAATTCAATTGCACTCACGTGTAACTTTTCAGAAGACCTGATGTTTCTGAGTCACAGTGAATCCAGCTTTTGGTTGTTTTGATTCACATTGATCAGTTTTGGGAGCATATTCTATCTTTTGTTAATTCTTTCTGTCTGCATGGATACCTTTCTCTTTCATAGCACTAGGTTCCAAACTTATGCCAGAATAGAGGAATGGAGATATATGAAACATTTTTTTTCTCTAGTTCCCCTTGCACGTGAAACAATTAAATGAAGAAGAGACTGACACTCTTTGTTATGGCGTATAGAGAGATCGTGAATTTCATTTATCCATGCTCTTGCTGTCCCCTAGAACTACAAATTATTGTCAGTTAGCTAAAAGCGCAAGACTAAATTAATCTCAAATTGAAGTGACCAGGATTGCAGGGATGATCACAGACGCAGTACACCCTGGGGCTGCCAGCAGTGTAGTGGTTTCTCATTTAGAAAGCCTCTCCTACTTTAATCAGAACCCTGGCACGTAAGGGACTGAACTGGATGTGATGTCTATTTATCGGTTTTATAGACTGGCTTTAGGTAACTACAGGACTATAATCTGAACTCTATATGGGAATAGGTCTTCAGGCTCATTAATTGATAACAGGATAGGAGAAGACTTTGACACCTTCAGATTCATTAGAGACAGCCGAATGGATTTATAAAAAGGAGGTCACCCTTGGAAACGCAATGAATTTTTATGGGTGGATAGCAATGCAAATAGCCAGGATGAAGCTTTAGATTTAATCTGTTGCTGCTCCACGAATATTTTCAAATAGTACCGCTTGCCCCAAATCCTGATTGGAAAGGAAAGTGAGTAACATACGGATATCGTCTTTCTGAAATGGATGAGAAATAAGACTTGGAATCAGAGACTGGGGAGGACAGACATACAAAGGTGAACTCCAATACATGGAATTAAGGATGGTTATATTAAAATATAATCACCACAATGTGTATGCAACAGATATCATCCATAATGTTAGGTGCCTTCTTGGCTTACTTCTACTTTTTCATAACTAATACTACTGCAGTTTCAGAAGGTTCCAATGTGAGGAAGTAGGGTAAAAAATTTCCAGAAGCTATTTTTTTTAATAACACAAACAGTATAGATCCCTTGGAGCATATCTTTTTTCATGATATCATCCTAAAAGGGATATTAAATTTAATTTAAATTATCTTTAATAGGAGAAATTGAATACTAAGGAATAAGACTGGAAAGGAAACTAAGATTGGTTATGAAAATCCAGAAACTACTCTATATCTTACAGTTTTTTTCTCTCTAAATATCAACGTTCCTCCCGCATGTGTGATAAGGCCCACGTTGAAAATGCACAATATGAATGTGAGCAATCCAGGCAAGTTATGCGGTAGTATTTAAATTACCTCTCGTTATGCATATTGTTTCCATCAACCATATCAAATAACCTCTGTCTAACTGGAGAGTAGTGATGTCAGTTAGGTTCTTGCTGTATGTTAGGTCACTATCATGCATTTTGTAGTTTAACATGCATAATGTTCCTAAAGTTGGGAAGTTAAATGACTTTCCAAAAGTCTCAAACTCACACATTAGCTACCTGGGGGCTTGAACTGAGGATTTTCTGATGCCAGAGACCATGAACTTTCTAACATTTAATTTTCCTCAGGAGAGCACTGAAAAAATGAGTCTAGGTAAAAAGAACATAAAGGTGGGTGTTTACTTCTGAAGTGGGATTTGAATGCTATGGATGCCATTTTAGCCCCCCCCCAGGGTAAAACCAAAAAGCCAAATCTCATTAGAGTGGATGCTTTTATCTTCTTACCTTGTTCTTTAATAACTTTATCTTCTTGATATATGCTTAGATCATAGTAATACAATGGTGTGATCAAATTGGATAAGATCAACACATCCTTAACAAGGCTTTTATGGATCTTATGTTAATCTCTACATAGACCACCGGCTCCAATCTGTAGCAAAGACACAGTTCCAGTTGTGACAGTTGAAGAGGTCAATTGATGGCAGATAATGTTAGGGAAGTAGCAAAGCAATGACAAATTGCTCAGGATTATTAAAGAACAGGGGGAAATATACTTATTTTCAGTACCATTTTCATGGTGCCAGAGTAGTAGTATATAAATAAGTCCATGCCAAGATGATTTGACCTGCCTTGGATAAGGAATGTATCAGTTTTTTTCACACTAATGTGTGTGATGGGAAGTGTGTGTGTGTGTGTGTGTGTGTGTGTGTGTGTGTGTGTGTGTGTATGTGTGTGTAGAAATCAACCAATAACAAATGCTAGAGGGGCTGTGGAGAAAAAAGAAACCATTTTTCACTGTTGTTGGGAATATAGATTGGTGCAGAACTATGCAAACCAGTGTGGAGATTCCTCAAAAAGCTAAGATTGGAGGTTCCATTCAATCTAGTGATTCCCTTTCTGGGTATCTTCCTAGATGAATTACAATCAGCGTACCACAGGGATCTATGCGCACCTATATTTGTAGCAGCACAATTTATCATAGTTATACCTCGGAAGCAACGCACATGTCTATCAGTTGAAGAATGCATAGAAAGGATGTGGTATTTTTATACAGTGGAGTATTATTCAGCTATAAGGAGAGATAAAGTTAAGGTTTCTACTGATAAATGGGTGCTACTGGAGAACATACTCATAAGTGCAATAAATTAATCCCACATGTGTAACCATTGGATTGTCTCACTAGTATGAGAAATTGAAAGAATAAATAAGATCCAAAATGTAAAGATGCCACTCAAAAAAAGAGAAACTGCGATCAGTGAAGGAAGAAAGGGAGGAAGGGAAAATAATACACACACAGACACACACATGCAATCATGAAGATAGTGACAAAGCTAGTTTCTCTTAGTTCACTGAAAAGAAAACTTTGAGCTAATATTATTAGGCCAATATTTCATGCCTATAACTACTATGCATAACTGCTATGAAGATAACAATATCCAACATATTTATTATTGTTACTGTCCTACTAGCTTTTTTGAAACTTTTATTTTTATGTTTGCTATTTAAAATTTTAAAAAATATATCAGCCTATGTATGTGTAGACCTCGCATCTGTGCTCTAACAGATGTTTTCACTCTCACGCTGCTACACTGGCCACTTTCCCTCTCTAGAGCAGGCAGTGGAGCATATAAACCAAGTTGGGAATCTGTGATCCCAAATTAGTTAGCAATTCCTTGGTGGGAATGCATTTCATTTTAGACCAGAAGAAATCCAGATGTGCAAAGATGCGCACACTAAGTGGCTCAGATGGCCTGATGTGCATGGCTATGTTAAATTGTTTGTCTACCATCGTTGTTCTTGACTCTCATTCTTCGTGTTTCACTTCATAAAATAAGCAAGTGTGGGAAATTGTGCTGACAACTTCTGCAACTTCGGGCCAGAGGCAAAATTTAAAAGGAAGGAATAATGGGCAAAGTTGCTTCACGCAGAGCATCATTTACACGGTAATGCAATGGTTACAATGTGAGGTTAATTTTTTTTTCTTGAAAATATAGTCTAAAAATAATTATAACAACAACAATAATGATGAAAATGGGGAGAAGAGTATCTAGAGACAGAGGAGGAAAGTGGGAAGGACAAAGAATAAGAATAGAAAGAGTCAAGACATGTTGAGTAAATGCACCTCCTCAAGATGAATATAAACTTCATATACTGCAAATATTTATATCTGAAATGAAAATTAAAATACTCTATAAATAAATTTTAAGGGAACATGACAAAATCATGCACCATGCCATTTCTCAAACAAAATCCCACTGAAATTTGTCATTGGGTTTCTGGGATGCCAAATACCGACCTGTGTTGATGTTGAAATACAAAGGCATCAGTCAGGAGAGGTGGCTGTCTACTAAGAAGTGCTAGGCCCAGGTGCCCAGGTTCCACCTTGGTTTTCTGTGGACCTGCTGTATGACCTTTATCAATTCAAACTGTCTTTCTGTGTTTTGCTATCGTTTTTATAAAATAAAAAGTTTGAATTACATGGTTTCTGAACCATTTTCTGCTCCTATATCTCTCAGCAAGTGAGAAGATGAATGGTGTGTACTCTTGTAATGTTTAGATGGTTTATATTGCTATTTTCATGCCTTTATGTAGCACTGTGAAAGGTTTCTGATTTATTATAGGTATTTTTGTATACAATGGTCATTTGATAGATGATCACACATCGCTGGTTGGTAGGAGGTAGGTGAAAGAAATATGTATGATACCTTATTATTTATATACTAGATAAAGCAGACCTGTTGATATTTCTAATGTCATTTGGTGAGTGATGTATAAAGTCAGGGTGTCCCCCGAAGCATTTTCAGAGATATACTTTATTGAATGCTTAGCTTCTGTTGAAAACAAATGCTGAAAAAATAATGTTTCTTTTCTCTGCTAACATTTACTGTATAGTAAGTTTTTCACAGGTAGGATTGTCTGATATTGTTAGCATAACTGCTTTAATCCAACGTAGTCTTCCGTGCTCATAAAATTTTTGATTTGAAAAGATAGTTTTATTTGACTGGCAAGTTCTCAATTTGCTTTTTTCCATATAGAGTTAAGTGGCTCCTTAGAAGCCAGCGGAACAGTATGTATAGTGGAAATACTTTCTGCTTCTTGCTTCCAGCGTTTTGACTGTGTCTTTGCATAATCTGTGGGAGGACCAGAATGTTCATACGCTGTGTTGCCTGAAGGAAGAAAAACCAAAATTACTTTTGCAATCAAAAAATACCACCAGAAGGAAATTATTAACATTATAACAGAGTGAAAAGTGGACACTAAAACAGATTGTTACCTTTGTTTTTGGAGCAGTAGGTTGGTGATCTTTATCCATCTTTAATGAAGAGGGGGAAAGACCCCTCCAAGTCAGTATATTTGAATTTTATCTAGTGATCAATATCACGCTTCCCCATTTTCTCTCCTTTCCTTACACACCACACTTTCTCTCCCTTGACCAGCTCAAAGACAGGACATTTCTCTTTCTCTCTTTTAAGATGTGTGAGTAACCTGGCCACATTTCTGCATATAATTATGCAGCCATGTTTGTCTGCTTTATTGTAAAAGAAGAGAGGACTCAGTAAGCATGTGCTCTGAGCTTGCGGTCCTTCTATGAATTTGCTCGTGACTAACCTTTCCAGTATTATAATACTTGTGAGAGTTTCCAAGCTGGAGGCTTCTGTGCTTCCATTACTCTAAGAATACTAGAATATGGTCGGTTTTCAGTTACCATTTTTAAGTGAGGATGCTCTTGGGATCTGCATGGAATTTTCTTCACAGTCCCCATAGGCAATTATAAGCCATGTACTTAGCTTGTATATCAGGAGTGAAGAGACCTCCCTTTTCCAACCCCCAAGTTTGTGGTACACATCTATGAAAATGGCCCTGTGACTGGCAGATGAATATATGCTGAGCACCCCTGAGGATAAGTCCCAGGAAATGAGAAGGCCCCACCTGTGGAAGAGGGCCAGGAATGCAAAAGGACAGTACTCCTTTGAACAGAAAGGGTGTAGAAAATGGTTTATTTGTGTTTTCCTTTCAGCCAGCATTGGACATGTTTGGATGCCAAGCTGTGTCTTAGATGGGCTCGTTGCCATCTGCTGTATCTGGAAGGGGCACCTCTCTGGGCATGGAAGCAGTACTGACAGACTAGCTTGGCTGGTGCCTCATTGCTTCATTACCAGATAAGCCATATTCCTTTCAAAGATACAGTCGGAACAGGTGATCTTTATGACACCTCTCTTATTTGTGCTTTCATGTGTTGCCTTCTTAGCCTGCTCTAAAAAGAGCATAGTGCTGCCAGCATTCTGTTCACTTATTTGCTAGGATGTAGAGGGTGGAAGAACTGTTAAAAGTCATCTACTCCACCCATCTCCCCCATCTGATGCACCAGCTGCTTCTACAATCAAATTAACATCTTACTTCTTTTTTTTTTTTTTTTTTTTTTTT
>PVJA010054853.1:0-11412 GCA_004027025.1 Myocastor coypus
AAAAAAAAAAAAAAAAAAAAAAAAAAAAAAAAAAACAATAAAACCGAGTTCCAAAACAGAATCGGAGGAGAATTACAATAATTAATACATTGCACATTTGTGTCTTGGGAGTCATTCAGAGTAAAGAGTTTAAGGCATATGTTGTCCCAACAATATTAGCACAAATCTTTCTTCTCAATGAACTGAAAGAAACTAGCTGTATAACTACCTTAACTATCGTATGTATATATATTTTCTTCTTCCCTTTGTTTCTTTTTCCTTTCTCCCATCACAATTTGTCTTTATTTTGAGCAGTTTCTTTCCAATTTACAATATCTATTGTATAGTTTGGATCTTATTTATTCATTCAGCTTCTCACACTAGTGAGACATTATCACGTTTGCACCTAGGTCTGACTTACTTCACTTATGAGTATGGCCTCGAGTTGCATCCCTTTATCTATAAAAGTCTTGAGTTTATCCATCTTCATGGTTAGTATTCCACTATATTCTAAAAATTACATCTTTTTTACCCACTCCTCAGTGGATGGACATTTGGATTGTTTCCAAGATTTAGCCATTACAGATTGAGCTGCTGTAAACATGGGTGCCTATATATAGCTGTGGTATGATATTTTTAATTCTTCTGGGAAGATACCCAGAAGGGTAATAGCTGGGTTGAATGGGGCCTCTAATCCTAGTTTTTAAGGACTCTCTACAGTGATTTTACACAGTGGTTGCACCATTCTGCACTCCCACCAACAACGGAGCAGGGTTCCTTTATCCGCACAACCCCACCAGCACTCGTTATTAGTTAATTTCTTGATGATAGTCATTCTTTCTGGGGTGAGATGGAATCTCAGTGTTATTTTAATTTGTATCTCTTTTTTTTAACTTGTTATTAACTTTATTGAAAATCAATAATAGTTATGTAGCAAATGAAAAATTGTAGACAAATATTGAAATGTGAAAGATATAAGATACAGACAGTGAATTTTAGAGAAATATTTCTGAAATAAATATATGAGATTAATAATAGACTTCACATTGTAAAGTATTATTTACAAACTTAAATGATTATGACAACGAAAATTGTCTAAAATAGAAATGAAGAAGAAAGAATTTACCGATCAGTCATATAATAGTTTACTCTGTGCCAAAATCAAGAAACTTATATTCATATAGTTAGAATTCTCAGAGTAGAAGGGGGTAGGCAATGAATGGTCATGATTTTATTTCTTCATCTGTATGTGTGTATCCACCTCAGATGTACATTTTTTTGACTGGGTCTTCAATTTGAGGGGTCTGATTGCTCTTTCTTTCTTTTCTTCTTTGTATTTTAGGGAGGGGGCTACAGGGTGTTCAGGGTCTCACTACTAGCTTGGACTCCTAGTGCTCTACCTGTTTACAGCTTCCCAAGAGCTGGGATTCCAGGCGCATGGGCCACCACACACAGTCTCAGTTCCCATCTCAGCACACTCCGGGGGCAGGACTAGCATGATGTTTTTCTTTACATGTGCTACACATAAGTCCTTTGTCGCAGGACATCTGGCTATAACTTTTTCCACTCTGAGGATTGTGTTTTTACTCTACTGGTGATTTCTTGTGTTGTGTAAAAGCTTTTCAATAAAATGAGCTCCTGTTTGTTGATTCTTCATCCTGAGTTTTGTTCATGAAATCTCAGCCTACACCTGTATCTTTAAGATTTCTGCCTATTTTCTCTTCCACTAAATTTATGGCTTCTATTTTAATATTTAGAACTTTGATCCACTTTTGTTTAACTTAGTGCATAGTGATAGACATGCATATATACAATTTTCATCTTCAGCATGTGGAAAAACAGCTTTTCCAGCACTATTTATTAAAGAAACTACTTTTTTTTTTTCCAGTGAACATGTTTGGTACCTTTGTCAAGCATGAGATAGATGAGTGTACTTGGGGCTGCATCTGCATCTTCCATTCTGTTTCACTTATCCTCAAATTTATTTTTGTTCCAAAACCATGCTGACTTTATCACAATAGCTTTATAGTGTAGTTTCAGGTCTGAAACTTTGATGCTTCCTGGTTTTCCTTTATTGCCCAGAACTGTCTTTCCTGTTTTAGATCTCTTCTGGCTCCAAGTGAATTTTAAAGTCTTCTCTCTAGATCTGTGAGATATCCTAATATTTTGCTTTACATTGTATTAAATCTGTATAGTGCTTTGGAGATTATGGTCATTTTCACTACATTGGTTCTTCCTATCCAAGAGCAAGTGATATAATTCCATTTTCTGATATCCTCTTTAATCTCCTTTTTAGGGTACTAAAATTTTCATTGTACAGATCTTTAAATTCTCCTATGGACTTAAAAATTTTCACAGTTTTATGAATGCTAAGCATTTCTTTTATTTAGATGCCACTGTGAAGGGTGTGCTTTTCCTAATTTCTCTCTCTCTGTGTCTTTATTGTGTACAGGAATGCTATTGATGATTTTTGAGTGTTAACTTTGTATTGCTACACTGAATTTAATGTTAAATCTACAAGTTTTTTGGTGAAGTTTTTAGGGCCTTCCATGTAAAGTATTATGTCATCTGCAAATAATGATAATTAAATGTTCTCCTTGTTCTATTTTATTCCTTTTTTCTCTCTTGTTGTTCTGGCTAATTTTTCTAGAACTATATTGAATAGAAATTGTGATAGTGAACATCCCTATCCTGTTCCTGATTTCAGAGTATAAGTTTTGTCCATTTAATATGTCTATTTATTAATAGCTGTTGGTTTGTCATAGATGGCTTGTATGGGATTGAGGTAAAGATCATCTATTCCAATTTTCTGTGGGGTTTTTATCACGAATGGGTGTTGGACTTTGTCAAAAGTTTTTTCTTCATTTATTGAGATGATAATGTGATCTTTCTCTTTGGTTCTGTTAACATGGTATACTATATTCATTGATTTATATAGATCAAACTATCCCTGCATTCCTGAGATAAACCCTACTTGTTCATGATGTATAACCTTCTTGATGATGTACTGCGTACTGTTTTCCAGTATCTCATTGAGGATTTTTGCATCTATGTTCATTAGAGGACTGGCATATCACTTTATTATTTGCATTCTTCTTTGGCTTTTAAGTCAGGGTAACACTTGCTTCCAGAAGGGTTTTGGAAGTACTTCTTCCCTTTCAATTTCTTTAAAGAATTTCAGCAATAGCAAAGTTAGTTCTCTAAATTTCTTATAGAATTCAATTTGTCAGGGCCTGGGATTTTGTTTGTTGGTAAATTTTTAATTATATTTTTTATTTCATTGGCTGATATTTGGCATAATTTTGGTAATTCTATTGTGTCTAAGAATCTGTCCATTTCTTCTGTTGTCCCTCTTATTAAAATCTAGGTTCCTCTACCAGTTATTGATGATCTCCTGAATTTCTGTGGGATTCCTTGTGATTTCTACTTCATTCCTAATTGCTCGAATTTGTATTTTTTTTCTTTCCTCTTTTTAATGAGGTGGGCTAATAGTCTATCAATTTTATTTATTCTTTCAAAGAATCAACTTTTGGGGTCAGGGAGATAGCTCACTGTCATAAGTGCCTGCCTGGTAAGTGCAAAGTCCAATCTAAGTTTAATCCCTGGCATTCCAAAAGAAAAAACCTGATTTATTGACTCTTTCTATTGTGTTCCTACTCTCTATTACATTAATTTCTCTTATATTTATAATTTTCTCCTTCATGTGTGATTTGGATTAATTTGTTCTTTTTCTAGAGGTTTAAAGTCCATTATCAGGTTGTTCATTTGAGCTAGTTCTGTTTTCCTGATGTGCAAGTTCACCACTATGAATTTTCCTCATAAGACTGCTTTTGTGTCATCCCATAAGTTCCAGTATCTTGTGTCAGCATCATCATTCAACTATTTATATTGTTTGATTTCATCTTTAATTTCCTCTATTATTCACTGTTTGTTCAGAAGAGTATTGTTTAATTTCCACGTGTTTATGTAGTTTTTGTGGTTTCTTTTGCTGCTGTTTTCTAGTTTCACCATGTTATGGTCAGATACTATGCATGGGATGATATAGCTTCTTCTACATTTACTTAAATATGCTTTGCCAGCTAATATATAGTCTATTTTAGAGAACAGCCCATGTACAACTGAGAAGAATATGTACTCTGTTTTGGGGTGGAATACTCTGTAGGCATCTACCACATCCATCTTTCACAGGCTTAGTTTAATTCTAATATTTCTTTTCTTTCTTTCTTTCTTTCTTTCTTTCTTTCTTTTTTTTTTGTCTAATTGATCTATCTATTTGTGAAAGTGTGGAATTAAGGTCCCTCACTGTAACTGTGTTAATGCTTATTTGGGTCTTCATGTATATTTTATGTAGTTGGGAATACCTGTGTTTGGTACATAAATACTTATGACTGTTATCTCTTCTTGGAGATTTTCCTTAACATGCATGTATGTAGTGATCTTATTTATCTCTTTTGATCAGTTTTGGCTTAATGTTTGTCTGCTACCCTTGCTTTTGTCTGGGCTCCTATGGCATGGAGAGTTGTTTTCCATCCTTTGACTTTTATTCTCAGACTTCTTTGGTCACACTGATCCTTCTCCCCTGTGTTTCAGGCCCTGAAATAGGTTCTGCTATGGACAGGAAAATATGGATAGAGAGACTCTGGAGGTAATAGAATATAGTGAAGGTTGAAGTCATAGGCGGAGCCATGTCTCCAAGATAGAATATGAAAGGTAAGAAAAATAAAAGATCAAGATGAAGACCTGAGAATCTGAGTCTGATAGCATACAGTAACTTCCAAGTTTTAGGGAAGTAAAACAGAGGCACATACAATGGTTCCCACATGTATATCAAACGCCTCAATGGCAGAAATTTTGTCTTATTTTCCTTTGTGTCTTTCGTGGCACCCAAATACATTCAGCTGTTATCTAGAGAAGAAACAGAATAGAATAAATTGGAAACAATAGCAGGGACAAAAGAGAAAATAGAGGAAAGAATATAGGAATGAGGAAGGTGGCCAGCAGAAAAACAGCCAAAGAAATAATATTTTTACAAGGATTCTCTGTCCAACCTACTTTTTTTAAAATGAAGAACTGTGGTGTTGAGTCTCAAGTCAGAAGAGGCATTACTGGGAAGTCTGAGTGTAGAAACTTTGAAAGCATGCCCGACACAGTCTACAGCTGGGGTGTTGAAAGCTTGCTTTTGTGAGCCAGCCTCCAGAGTAGGGACTGGAGCCCTGCTCCCACCCAGAGAATATACAGTGTTTCTGTCCCTGCAAAAGAAAACAACAGTGATGTCAGTACAGTCAGTCTTATGAAGTGAAGACTTCTTCACTTGATTTTGTATGGCTTAAAGAGGAAACAAGAAAAAGATCTTATCACAGAAAGCAAATTGGTCAATCAGTGGTTGACACTAACAAAACTTCTTCAAATGATGCTACATGCTTTCAGAGTAAATCCTGAGAGGACCTAACTTTTGTAATGTCGGTCTAGCTTTATCTTGGTCTTAACTATCCAGCAGAAAAGTCTAACCACATGATATAAAAAGAAAAGCCATATTAATATGCTGATCTGTAAAAGGCTCAACTCAACAGCTTCTGATAACGCCAGGTGAGCTGATAATCCACTACTGTTATGAACTACTGGACTATACATACAGCTACTTTCTCATTGTGCAATGAAAAGAAAGATCTGTACTAATGATGTTTAGACAAGAAATCAGGTCTGCATCTTGTATGCTGAACAACTACGATGAAGACAACAATATGCAATGTATTAATTATTTAAAAAATAAAATAATTTTTTAAAAATAAAAAATAAAAAGATCTTGACGACCCTGTCCACTCAACACTGAAAAGAAAGTAAAAAAGACTCACTAGCCACAAATAATATGTGTTTATGATAGGCATTCCCAAGATTGTGCTGGCTTATGAGAGATAATTATAACTGGGAAAGGCAAGGCTGGAGAGAGTTTGGTTCACAGAACTTTGATATCACCTTGTTAGCAGGTTCCCATCCATGGTGCCACGTGATATTTCTCCAGCTGGCTCTGCTCTGCATCTTCTAGAAATGCCTCTTTATTTTCTCCTAACTAAAATTTATCTCCATATGACTTTATAGGTCCTTAAAGCTACTAAATTATGGAACTACTTGCCTAAAAAATTATTTTTCGTGCAAAGAATCTATTGTAATCTAGAGGAAACACTTGGTGCTTGAATTACAACAAACCTAAGCCATGGCATGGTTAAATTCTTGCACTTTGCTCAAAGCTGAGAGGTGTAACATGAAGAGAAATATTGAAAAGCTTTTTACCCAACACTCTTGCACCGTATTTATTTCAGATTTGGTCTTCTGATAGGGAGGTGTCATGTGAGATAGGGAGAGTCACAAAATTCTTTTTATCTGGCTATATTTGCAGCTTTTGTTTAGTCTAGCGAAACCCAAATGATACTGTTCTTTAAGACTGTGTACTTTTTAGTTTGGCCTTGTTTGTGTATGCGACAGGCATCAAAAAAGCTGTCAAAGTACAAAATTCATTTTGAGAACAAGTTAGAATCTGCCCATGTTAAACAATGAGTTTAAATAGTGTGTTGCTTTTTTGCTACTTCTTTTCAAGCATAATTTTAAATTTCTGGCTATTTATAGGAATTTTCTTAGTACTAAATCGGTCAATGCTTGCCTCCATCTTTCAAATCAAAAATATTTTGATAAATTGGATACCACAGAAAACTTCTTTTTGATGTTTGTTTTCTGTTCAATTTTCCCCTCCATTCACCACCTGTTAAAGAAGGGCAGTAAAAACCCAATGGTTTATTTACACAATCAACACATACACACAAACTCAGAATGTAAATACTTGCATACTGAGAAAATATTCCTTTTTCTTTTTGACAGGACCAGGGATTGAACACAGGACCTTGCACTTGCCAGGCAAATGCTTATTCTATTGAGCTGTCTCCTCAGCCCCTGAGAAAATCTAATATTCTAAGTAATTAATATTTCAGTCACTTTTCCTAGGTCCCCCCAAAATGGGGACAAAAATGATAAATTCTGGTTCAAGGTTTTACCCTCTAGGGAAGAAAGCAATCTCTAAGTACTATTGCAAATCTTACTCCATTTAACTGAGAACACGGACCCTTCCTTCAAGTACTAGGCTTACGAATCCAAACATGATCTCAGGTCTGTGTTCTTCCAAAGCTGCTTATGCAGTGTGTGTGTGTGTGTGTGTGTGTGTGTGTGTGTGTGTGTGTGAGTGTGTGTGTGTGTACGCATGTGTGTGTGTTGAGGTACCCTGTGAGCCTCCCAGAGCCAGGTGATATGGTTCTCACATTTTTTGCTTCTTCTGTAGATGCTATCACAGGGAAGGGTCGCACTGAAAAAGGATATTTTGTTGTGATCCTGACATGACCATTAGAATTAGTTTGGACCAAGTTGCAAATCTGCCACTTACTACTTCTAGCAAGTAGTTATTCCAGGCTCATATTCCTCAACTACAAGATGAATATGCTGATATGATAGACCACAAGGCATTGCTGAATGATCAGATAAGATAATGTGATAAGCATAGTAAAGTTTCTAGATTATAAGTATTTTTAACATATTTATTGATTTGGTACAGGGTCTTACTAGCAACTAAGCCTCATAGTGATCCCCCTGTCTCAGCCTCTCTAGTGCTGGGATTACAGGTGTGCACCACCACACTTGGTTACAGTGGCCGAGACCTCACAGAGCCAGCATGGCCTGCAGTACCAGGGATCAAACCTGGGAACTTGTACTTGCCATCCAGGTGCTTAAATGGCCAAGTTATCTCCCCGACCCTCAATAAATATTTTGAAATATCACTGATTGTGACATGTGCTTTTGAGCAGTGCATAAAGTAATGTTTAACACAAAGCTATTTCTTCTTATGGTGAAATTGGTTTTCCTACCACTTTAGGCAAAAATGATAAAAAAGGAACAAAGATTGTCTAAGCACCTCTGTAAACCAGACTGGGAGCTCAGCCTTTTGCATTGTTTAATTTATGTGGCCCAGGGGCCTGGGAGATAGCTCAGTGGAATAAGTGCTTGCCTGGCAAGTGCAAGGTCCTGAGTTCAAACCCAGGTACCACCAAAAAAAAAAAAAAAAAAAAAGCCGAGCATGGTGACACACGCCTATAATCCCAGCACTTGGGAGGCTGAGGCAGGAGGATCGGTGTGAGTTCAAGACCAGCCTGGACTACAAAAATGAGCTCAAGGCCAGCCTCAAGTGCATAGTGAGACCCTGCCTCAAAAAGACAAAAAAAAACATAATAATAATTCATGTGGCCCTCACAACAACACTGGGAGGTTATGTCCTGTCTCTTTTATAAATGAGGCAGCTGAGGCTGGGGAGAAAAGCTCCTCAGAACACCCTAAGCAGGAAAGAGGATAAACAAAACCTGCCCCTACCCCCAAGCTCCCTGGTTTCTGCTTCCATCCAAAGAGAACAGGAGTTGGCTGGGCGTGGTGGCACATGCCTGTAATCTCAGCACTTGGGAGGCTGAGGCAGGAGGATCGGTGTGAGTTTGAGAGCAGCCTGGACTTCAAAAGTGAGCTCAAGGCCAGCCTAAACTGCATAGCAAGATCCTGCCTCAAAAAGCCAATAAATAAATAAATAAACAGACAAAACAAAGAACATGAGTCCAACATCTATTGTGGAAATTCCTGGAAAGTTACAGAGAGCAAAGGCCTTACTGTTAGGTGCTCATCAGCAAGGTGAAACCACTTGGTTTCCCCTATAAACCATACACACAGAACTGAGGTACAAGCATCAAGGGAAAAACATAGAAAGGCAGGAGTAGATGATACAACCCCTGGGAAAATTTAGAAAAGAGAACAGAAGCATAGCACTACAAAAATGAAGCTCATATTGGATGCACCAAAAATATGTAAGGGCACACAGGCTATGGTGGGAAAAAAGGAAGGAAAATTAAGTGATGCAACAGTAACAAAGTAACAGGAGGTTCAGGAACAAGATGTTAAATGCAAAAGAGATTAAATAACATCTCAACAAAACTGACATCCCTTAAAAAAAAAAAAAAAAAAAAAAAAAAAAAAAAAAAAAAAAAAAAAAAAAAAAAAAAAAAAAAAAAAAAAAAAAAAAAAAAAAAAAAAAAAAAAAAAAAAAAAAAAAAAAAAAAAAAAAAAAAAAAAAAAAAAAAAAAAAAAAAAAAAAAAAAAAAAAAAAAAAAAGAATAACCTGCACACTAGATAGTAAAATAGTTCAAGCTGCAAATCAAGGATTCTTCTTGCCACCTCTTGAGAGTAGCCCTAGGTGTGGTAGTTCTTTCAATAAGGATCTGACAGTCCAGAAGGACCAGCTCCAATCAGGCTTTTCTGAAGTAACTTAGCTGCTGCCCAGAGTGTGACTCTCTGAAGAACAAGATTTATTCTTTTGGTACAAAAGCCATGCTGTTCAGTAAAAAGGAGGGGAGTATTTAAATCTACAAATTTAAATATATAGCTCATCCCTAAGGAGGGAAAGGATATCACAGAACAGTTGTTAGACTTCAAACATTAAAAACGAAAGACGAATCCCTTTAGAATCCTCAAAAAATAGTAAGACACAGATGGAAAAAAAAAGCTCAGTGGTAGAAAACAGTAAAACATTGTCAACAATGTCCTCAAGGAAAGAAAAAATGTGACCAAAGGAGCTGATAATCCAAGCCTAGAAGTATAAAACAGTTCAATATTTCTGAACACGAAAGATCTCAGTGACTAAAGCTTTTGACTTGAGGAAACTACATGAAACTAATTTTACCCAAGTGGAAGGAGGAAATCAAGGCTCCATTAAAGGAACTACAGATTTCTCTGTGAATTCTACCCCCAGGGTAGGTTGATCTGGCCATAATATAAAAAAATAAAATAAAATAAAAAATATTTAACACAAACAAACAAAACCCCTCTAAGATTCCATGTTACTCCAGAAGGAATGTCAATCATCCAGAAACCCAAAAGTAACAAATGCTGTCCAGGCTATGGTAGAAAAGGAGCCCTTCTACAGGGCTGCTGGAGATGGAAGCTGGTGCAACCATTCTGGAAATCAGTATGGAGATTTCTCGAAGAGCTACAATTAGAAATCCCGTGTGACCCAGGCATTGCCCTGCTAGGTATCTTCCCCTAAGAACTTAAGACATTGTGCTACCATGATACATACATGCACACTGATGTTTAGGGCAGTGCAATTGATAATAGCTAAATCCCAGAAGCACCCCATATGCTTATCAGCCACTGCAAAAGAAAACAAAAAATAAACAGCTCATATCATATGCCCGTCATAGATCTATCCATTCTCCCAAGCATTACCCAAAATAGGAAAGGAAACTATGTCCAGACAAGACTTGGTCACAAATAGTAGCGATTTTATTCACAGCAGCCAAAACCTAGCAGCAACCCAAGCATCCACTAATGGGAAAATAAATAAATGTGGATGGTAAATGTAAATAAATGTAAAATGGATTTACAAAGAAATACACTCTTCACACCTGTAATATCAACAGCCAGGTGCTTTTCTGTATGCGCACAGAATGACAGATGTTTCGTGGAAGCCTAGTGGAAACCTCATAAGCTACTATAGCTGCTCCTCTCCTTAGGTTCAGAAAACTGAAACTTGGGAAAGGTGACCAGTTGTTTTTGGCGACCGTGCTGGAGAGTGGCAGAGGTGGAAAGCCGAGGAAGCCAGTCTGAGACAGCGTCCTCACACACCGCATCCTGCAGGGAGCAGGGCGTGCTCGGGTGCCCTGGACACTCACTCAGGCGTCTCCTGGGAGAGGGGCAGGCACAGGCAGAGAACGACTCCCCAAAAGGAGAGGAGGCTCCAGGTTGGTGCAGAGAGAGCACCTGCAGAAGAGGAAGAACTTCTGTTCTTGTCTCCTTTTAGGGTTTAGGTCCAGATGAGTCACCCTATGTTTCTCGGCTCCGCATCCTTGGGTCTTAATCTCGATGCTTCAGATCTGGGGACTCAGTGGAGTGCCCCCCAGGAGGCTGCCCTTCCGTCTCAAGGCACAGGTCTGTACAAGCAGCTGCTCCACCTGGGCACCTATTACCAGAGAGCTGAAGCTTGATAGCCTTTTACTCTTTATTTCTGCTTTAATTACAGGATGGGGGAGAGAGCACCTAAGCTTTGCCAAAAACTTAGGTGAATTTTTTTTTTAAGTCTTTCTTCGCAGTTGTTTCACTCTGTACGGAAAGGCACTAGGGAGGGTTTTGGAACAGAGCTCACTGCTGAGTTGCCAGGCTTTGGCGATCTCTGCAAAGGTCATTGCTTTGTTTTTGGTTTTTTTTCTTTTCTTTCTTTCTTTTTTTTTTTTTTTTTTTTTTTTTTTTTTTTTTTTTTTTTTTTTTTTTTTTTTTTTTTTTTTTTTTTTTTTTTTTTTTTTTTTTTTTTTTTTTTTTTTTTTTTTTTTTTTTTTTTTTTTTTTTTTTTTTTTTTTTTTTTTT
>PVJA010054854.1:0-11414 GCA_004027025.1 Myocastor coypus
GCCCCGGTCCCAAAAAAAAAAAAAAAAAAAAAAAAAGGAATTACAGCTAGCTTACTCCAAGAATAATCAATGTATAAAAATATGCTGATTCGAAAGATAATTTTAAAAATCATGTTTACAGCCGGGCGTGGTGGCTCACGCCTGTAATCCTAGCACTCGGGAGGCTGAGGCAGGAGGATTGGTGCGAGTTCGAGACCAGCTTGGGCTACAAAAGTGAGCTCAAGGCCAGCCTCAACTGCATAGTGAGACCCTGTCTCAAAAAGACAAAAGAAAAAAAAATCATGTTTACAGTTTTCAAGTAAGACTACAATGCCGGAAGTCATTGTCCAGAACACAAGAAATTGGATGCTGCTTGAACATCTTGTTATAACATTCCTGTTATGCAGAATATTTGAAGAGTTAAACTGCTTTTATCAGTGCCTCAGTAAGAGTACCACCCAGAAAAAGCAAACAGGAGAGCTGTTTTTTAAAGTTGTAAATCTTAAATAAATAAATTCATTAATTAATAACAAAAATTAATAAGTTGTACATTTAATAAAAATAAGAATTTTTGCCCCAAACTAAATGTCCCTGCGTATTAAAGCCACCACAGTATTTGATCCCTACAAGCTTTGGCCCACATGTTAGAGGCATAAACTGACACTCAGACTGTAGAACAAGAAGCTAAAATCAGAAACAGACTTGCATGAGTAAAGGACACACAAATGGAAACACACACACACACAATGTTCATATGTATAAAAATGTATCTGACCCCTCCCACACCTTAAACATTTGTTAAATTATTCTACCCAGTACATACAGATGCATGTATCTTCTCAATGCATAAGGTGCAATACTGAGCTATGGAAAGGACTCCTTATGCCGTGAGAGAAAAATGCTGAGTCCAGCTACATAGACTGGTCAAGAAATACAATATGCCTAAAGAGGTATTTAATTACTTAACTTTGGAAGTGAAAAGACTGTGAGAGCCTAACAAAATGATATCAATTAAACTGAGAACCAAAGAGATTAGTCACATTTTCAGATTAAATTATATTGGCAATATTTTCATTTAAAATTGCTAGGATTTGGGGCCAGTCATTTGGATTTGAAAAGTCACCCAGGACTGTCTCTGCTGATCCCAAATACTTTGGCAATATAGGGAACTGAAATCTATAGCTTGAAGTATTCCTCAATCATACATGAGATTTCAAAGTGAAAAATCTTATGAATCAAGGCCCAATTAAATGAGATGCACATAGAGTCATAGGTGTGTAGCTTTAATATACTGCTAGGGAAAAATAAGGATTTAAAAGTTTAAAAATCTGCAAGTCTTACCTGATTTCAGAAATAAAAGAAGTAGCAGGATGACTTCCCTGCAGCCCATGGTGGACCTGGCTGGTGGAGTCTGAAAAACTGTGTCCCAATCCTGAGATATTATTGACTTACAGGAGATTAAACTCATCCACAAACAAGATAGCCAGATGAGGTTAATTATTCGTAGAAGGCCCTGCCAGCACCCAGAAGGGGGCAAACATTACCCAGAACAGGGGCTCTTACAACATGCTTGAGAGCAAGGTTGGCAACAGATGCTGGGAAGTGGTGAAAGTGGCTGTCCCTGTTTGTCTTTCCCTCCTGTCCCTCTCACTCCCAGCTTCCTTCATTCCCATTTCCTTACCTCTTCTTTCACCCTGTTCTCTTAGACTTAAAGGAAAAAAAATCAGCTTCTGTTTGCTGAGCACATTCCAAAAGCTGTGCTGTCCCAAGTGCTCCATCTCCATCTCTTAAGGTGGGGAAACTGAGGCTTGCACAGCTGGTGAGGGCAAAAGCTAATAGATTCAACCCTTTTTGGTCTCAGGCAACAACTAAGCTAGGGCATCACTGCCAACGCCCCCATCTCCTTGCTAAACAGTGTTGAAATGTTTTCTAATTTTTTAAAAATGTATTTAGTACAGGGTCTACAGGATCTTACTGCACAGATCCAACTCTTAGTGAATCTCCTGTATTCAGCCTCCCAGCAATGGGATTATAACTGTGTGCCACCACCTCCAGTCTCAATTGCTGTCTCAGCACAGCCTGGGAAGGGCTGGGCCACCATGGCAGACCGGGAAACCAGTCCCAGTCCCTAGGTTTGCCTGGGCCATGGCTTTAATCTGTTGAGCTATCTGGTTGGCCCTGCAGTGTTGAAATTGTGACAGAAGTGGAAATAGTTTATTATCAAAATTTCTTTATTCCCCATGGATTCCCATGTTTTCCATAATTATAACATTTTAATTATTATTTTAAATTAAATGTATTTTAACCGGTAAATGAAAGTATCAAAAGTGTACATATTAATCAGGTAAATGTCATGTTTCAATACGTGCGTACATTTTGCAGTCCTTACAACTTGAGCTTTTGTTTGTCTTTGTGGCACTGGGTATCACATGTGGGACCTCAGATAGAGCTAGGCAAGTGCCCTACTGCTGAGTCACACCCATCCCTGTTTGCATGATGCTTAAATCAAATTCAACACATTTATTGCCTCGAAGATTTACTACTCATTTCATAATTAGAAATATTTGGACAGAAGACTGCAAACACTGTTTGATTTCTTTTAATTAATTTAATTATTGGTACAATTTAAATCCACGTAATGAAAATATTCATCATAGAGAATTTGTACATGATATAGCTTGCAGCTTGTTTTTTCTCATTTCCCTTGCCTGCCTTCAAACCCTTTTCCCTTTCTTACTTACAACTTTTGTTGCCATTTTTCCTGATATTCTTTCTTTTTCTTGTCCCTTCCTTTCCTCCTCCCCTTTCCCTTGTTCCCTTTCTCATTTGAACTTTCTTTCTTTCTTTCTTTCTTTCTTTCTTTCTTTCTTTCTTTCTTTCTGTCTATATTTTAGAGCATGGTCTACAGGGTGTCACTATGTAGATCAGACTGCTAGTGATCCACCTGTGTGCAGCCTCCCAACAGCTGGGATTACAGGTGTGTGTCACCATGCCCAGTTTTAATCACCATCTCAGCATGCTCCAGTGGTGGGGCTGGCACTGCACACCCGGGATGGAACCTGGGCTACTGTGACTGCCTAAGCAGGTATTTTAATCTGCTGAGCTATTTGGCCCAGTGCTCTTTCTTTTTAACATTTTCTTACTATTTTACAAGATCTATTATACATTATAGTCCTTATTTACTCTTGTAGTTTCTCACAACAGAGAATTTACACATAATTGTCCAATTTATTTCACTTCAAAGTATGCTCTAAGGCTGAGGAGATAGTTCAATGGTCTAAGCACCTGCCTGGCAAGCACAATGACCAGGTTTGATCTGCACTACTGCATGCATCACAGGCCTTGCGCTGGAGCTGCTGAGCCAGCCACCAAAACCAGGTGACGGGGTGCTGGGGAGGCTGACATAGGAGGATTGCTGTGAGTCTGAGCTGCATAGCGAGACCCTGTGCCAAACAGATATTTTAAAAGTACAGTCTTAAGGTTTATCCATTTATCTAGAAATGTCTCAAGCTTATCCTTCTTTCTGGTTGAGTAGGACATATATATATATATATATATATATATATATATATATATACATATATATATATATATATATATATATATATATATATATACTTTATTCATTCATTGGTTGATAGGTATTTGGCCAGTCTCCAAGATTTGGCTATTATAAACTATGTCACTCTACATACCCATGAGTGTGCATGTACGGCGATAGAATGAAGAAGATACCAAGAAGAATCAAGAAGATACTAAGAAGGGGTCTAGCTTGGGCCGAATGGAACCACTGCTCAGTGTTATGTGACCTACTACACAACATGTGAATCTTTAGGGAAGAGAAGGGTCATGACATCTTGTTCCCTGCCACCCACCTGACAGGGCCACAGGGCCCTTTCTGTGCAGTGACTTTGCACAGGCACTGTTCTGACTGTGCAGAAGCTGCCAGTGGCTGCACTCCCACCGAGGGCTGCAGACTGCTCTCCACCTGGATGGGGAAGGCAATTCCTAAGCTCAGCATAGGAATCCACTAAGAATGGCCTTTGATAGCCACATAAGTGAAAAGGTAGACATTAGATAAAGACATCACTGCCCCAGGGGACAGATAAGCACAGCAGGTAGACATGCACTTATTTACATATTTCAGTCACTAGAAGCTATAATGAACTTGTCCTCTCTGCACGAGGCATGACCACACTATAAATTTTGTACAGCAAAATCTTCCACCCTGTTGTAGCCACCAGATTTTTCCATGATTATAATTATTACCAACATATAGATGGGGGCATTAAATATACTTGCCCAAAGCTATACGTGTGGCAATCAACAGGCACATTTCAACCAAACATCTGGGCCCCCAGTGACTGCTTTTGACCACTGTAGCCCAATGATAGCTTGGAAGAAGGAACAATGATGCCAGCTCTACCTGAGGGAGTAATGGCTGCACACCAGGTGCAGAACTGGGCTCGGCACACAGGTTATTTCATTCACTCCTTCTTCTGACCCTGGGAAGAAAGCGCTGTTAGCACTCACCAATTACCAGCAGGGAGAGCTGAGCAGAGGCTCAGTAACTTACCCACATGGCCAATGAGCCAGCGGGAAGGAAAGTAAATGCTGGTGAGCCCTTCAGACCCTCGCCTTGCTGCTGCACGGCCTCACCTCTGCCATAATCCCAACGGTGGGGGCCGGAATAACCCTCTGTCAAGCCTGCTATACCTCCGGAACTCTGATAGGCCTGGAAGCCTCAGCAGTAAGAGGCAAAGCCTAGCAAGGACCAAGAGAACCGCGGAATCTCACCCAGCCCAGAGCCTGCAGTGCACCACTTGGACCAGCAGGGGGAGTGAGGGTGGCTTTCACTTGAGCCAGGGGGCCAGGGCGGCTTGCCAGGCACGTTGCAGTTTATGGAGCTTGCTCCTTCCTTGTAGATTCATTTGCTTTCTGCTTATAGCACAATTACATCTCAGCAGGACCTGTGTTTCAGGATATATAGCCCCTCGATATTCCCCAATCTGTACAGGGTGTGTTGGTGCCCCAGAATAAATGACACGTTTCTTTTTGGTCTCTTTCATCACTGTTCATATCCTTTAATAGCTTTAAGCGCATCAGTTTTAGATGCGATCAACAAATAGTAGGCAACAAATCACCTCATCCAATATTTTCTCTTGAAAAAAAAAAGAAAAAAACGTTCTTTATAAGCCTTACTTGGGGCAGAAGCTCGCTCCATCAGCAAGAGGGATAAATACGGGAGAAAACGTAGGTTCTGCGACTTGCTTACTGTGGAAAGGTCCTCTCCTGCAAGGGTTTGGCGTGTTGAGAGACACAATGCCGCCCCATAAGCTCCCTCCCTGCCACCCCTACCCTTTCACCCCACCTCTACCCTCCCAGCCCACTGCCACCGCTACCCCTCCCGCTCCACCAAGCTCCCCGCCTGCCCATCTCAGCAAGCCCAGAAGCAAAAGCTCTGACGTACTTGGGACATAAATTCGATCCACAGACGTGCTGGTTGGGCTGGGGAAAGCTATTGCTAAACGGAAAAGGAACTTTATTTTTCTTTTCTGTGTGTAATTTCCAAGCAATTTTTAGCTTCAGCAGCCTTGTCTTTGAAGGCTTTACTTTTGGGCACTGGGCTCTGCGTCTCCCAATAAACTCCCTAGCGAGGCCCGGCAGGGGACAGAAGATGACTTATTTTCCCGCAGCTGCGGCCATCCGCACCCCCCGGGTCGCCTAGCTGGTCTCACGTCGTAGCCTCGGAGACCTCAGACAACCGGATGGGTTCTGATCCTCCTAGACTGCGAAAGCTGGGGTGGAGCCGGAGTGGGGTGGGAAACGGGCTGAGAGATTGGAGAACGCAGGGCCCAGGATGGAGCGCCGGCCAGGGCCGAGAACTGTCTGCGTTCCAGGGCCAGGAGGAAGCTTCTGGGGCGCCCGCTCCCGGGAGCTCAGCGGCTCCGCCTGGAGGGCCGCGGGGTGGAGGGTGGGAGGTGGGCGGGGCTGAGGGCGGGGCGGAGCGGAGCGGAGCTGAGCTACAGCTAGACGGGGTCCAGTGTGCTTCGGCCGCGCCCGCGCAGATCCGCGGATCCCCCGGGGGGCATCATCGCCTGGGCGGGTGGACAACCTAGGTGCCAAAGACGGAGCCACCGCAGGTCTCGCTTTCCAGGGTGTGGACCAGCAGCTTGGCTGTTTAGGAACTGGGAAATGTAGAGGTTTGGGAGGAAGGCTGCTTCGGCCCCTTAAACTGAACACCTTCGGGTTAAATCTGATATGACGGGGCATGGTGGAGTGCTCCTCTAATCCTACGCTCTAGGAGGCTGAGGCAGGGCATTGTAAATTGGAGCCCAGCCTGGACAAATTAACATTTAGCGAAACCATCCCAGGGGAGGGTGAGACTAGAGGATCACTCCGAGTCTGATCCGCATGCGTAGTAAGGCCCTGCATCGAATAAATAAAGATTAAACATAATAAAATAAAATAGGGCTGTAGCTTAGTGCTAAGGCTCTGAGTTCAATCCCCCCCTGCTGGGGTGTGAGGGGAAAAAGGAGGAAGAAAAAGAGAGACAGAGAGAGAGGGAAAAGGAGAGGGAGAGGGAAGAAGGGAGGGAGGGAGGGAGGGAGGGAGAGAGAAAGAGTATCTTTCTGCATTTATCAGCGTTTAGAAAAATCTCCTGGCTGCTGATGGCGACAATTTAGTGCTTGCCCAGCAGCTAGATGATTGCTTGCTCTTGTTTTGTGTGTGTTCATGGAACCACAAAGTGTTTTTGTTGGTTATTTCACAGGTCTATAGGATCTGCACTTACAGTTTAAAATACCATGTGCAGTGTGAGGATGGTAGCTGATAAAGTGGACTGTGCTGAGAAACTGTGCTAGAGGAGTGGAAAATAGCAGCTGTTGCCTTGGGGGAGACGTGTGATGGTTTGAGATGATGCACGCCTTCACTGCCCGCGCGACTGTAACCACTTCTCTGCATTATTGTAGCCCATAACATTGTGTGGTATTCCTTAAATAGGCACAATAATAACTTTTAAAAAGATCTACAGATGTATGTAACTCCATGGTAAAGAGCTTGTCTAGCGTGCTCAAGACCCTAAATTCACTCTGCAGAAATGAAACACTTTGAAAGGTCTTAATGAAGAGCACTATGTATATAAGCTCAATACAATGCATAATACACTATATTTACATATATATGGAGAGAGGAGAGACAGACAGATATATCATATAAACAGTCAAATTACTGTATATAAATATTTTGAATTAAAAAGGTTTTCGTTACCAAGCTTGTCAGCTGGTTTTAAAGTCTTCATATTAGCTCCTCCTCTTCCTCCTCCCCCTCCTTTTTCTCCTCTTCATCCTTATCCTCCTCGCAATGTTTTGAAGCTCCTGCTCATTACTTGGTGCCCAGCATGACAACAGCCTTGTCCCTGGCTTCCTGCTCCCTCTCTGCTTCTTGGCTGCAGCGAGCTGAGCACTGATTCCTGGATGATGCGCCTCTTCTAGCCTGTCTGTATCGTGAAGCTAGTAGCTATGGCCTGAAAGTGTGAACCTACATCCACCTTTCTTCCTGCAAGTTGGAGATGTCTGCTGTTTTGTTCTAGTGATAGGAAAAGTACGATCTGCTGTGAATTACACAAGGGAGTTGAACTCAGGACCTTGAGCTTCCCAGGAAGGTGCTTGTGCCACTGAACCAAACCCCAGCAAATTGTTAATTTTTTAAGTGCATATTTGGTTTTCTTGCTTTCAATTTATATTGACCTCATTTGCAACCTTTGTATCCCTCACTTAAGTTATGAAGGGGGGTTAAGAAAGAAACCCTACTCAAATTAAAAATTCCAGAAAGCATTGCTCAGATTGGCCTACTTTGCCTCAAGACAAGCAATGGGCATACAACTTTATTTTACTATTTTACTTAGGAATTTACTTATTTTTTAATTTGCAAATAATAACTTTATATCAACTTCGTGCATATATATCTAGGTATTATATAAACTATATGCTGCTATGCTTATCTGTTGTGGAATTCTTAAACTCAGCTAATTCACAGGTCTGTCATATGAAAGCCTGGAGGAGAAACACTGGCCGTGAGAAACCAGAGGGCACAAAGTTCTAGGCCTCAGGCTTGAATTTTAAGAAATTAAGAATAAGATGTGGGAATTCAACCCTATCAGCCTATAACACCATTCTGACCAACACAAATGGTATTGCTGGCCTCCTAAGATGTATACAACCCATAGACCTGCTAAGCTGTCAATCCATTAAAATTTGAGTTTTTGGCTTTAGCCTCAGCTGAATTTTACTGTTGTCAAACAATGTATGAATTTAGCTTCATGCCATAAAAACCTTTCTGTGCTTAATGGCGGTTCAGATGCTTGGAGAATAGTCTTCCGTTGTATCTGAAGAGTGTATTACTTTTGTCTTTTTTTTTGCTTGTGCACATACATCAGATACTTTATAAAGGAAAGGGGAAGGGGTAAATGAAAGAATAGAGAAAACTATACTGTGGTAGTCAGGATGTGGTGGAACCAAATTACAGTTTTCTAATTGAGAATGTATTCTTGGTCTGTAAGAAGGGTTCTAGAGTTGTTGCAGGTTCCCTTTTTTAGTAGACACCTCCTGTCTGCTGCTGGAACGCATCAATTGTATCTTCATCTTCCGTTTCCAACGGTGCAGGTGTGTCGGTTTCATTGATCGGCTGTCCATCAAATCGGAATCTGATCTGCCTCATTGACAAACCCTGTCGTTCACAATACTCTTTCATTAGTTTACTAAGAGGTGTATGCCTCTTAATTTTCAACTGCACCACAGAACCATCCTGCCACGCCACCTTCAAATTAATGTGATCGTTGTTCTCAGTCTTGACTCCTTTGTTGGGCTTTTCGTCGGCCACAGCGAACGCCCGGGTCTTCTTAGCTGCCGCTTCACAAAAGAGGTACCAGGTCCGCACCGAACTAGCACACAAGCAGCACCATGAGTGGTAGAAGGAGGCAGCAGCGATGTCTGACGGGAGAGGGCGCGCGCACGTCGTGCGCTTTATCCCTACCACCCTGCGTGCGCGAGCACGAGCTGGCGGGACCTCCTATTGGTTGCGGCTACAGCAACCCCCCACCTACCTCCCCTCCCCTCTCCATGGACGCCAAGGCCAGTCGCCCCCGAAGCCGCACACTCGGTCTGTCGCAGAGGGGAGCGCCTCAAGTATATTACTATTCAACCTCTACTATCAAGAGCAGATCTCCACATGCTGAATTTCCCAACACAAGAATCTACAGTGGCAGTCTCCGAAGCGGCGAGGCGTGCGGGTAGCCATCAGCCATGTCCTGGGGCGGCGGCAGCGCCCGGGGTTCTGTCCCCAGGCTGTTCGAGGTGCAACACAGTTATGAATTTTGAAGATGTATGAAGGTTGTAAACGATATTTTTCAAGAACTTATAGAAGACAACTGAAGAAAATTGTATGTAATAAGATAGCTGCAAATGAATGTACAAGTCCTTTGACAATTGTTAAAAATACTTCATTGCCTCAGGTCTGGTGTGGCAGTGTGTTGGAAAAGTGAAGATGGTGGTCAAGAAAACATGAACAGATGCAAATAGTGAAAATTCACAAATTGTGTAGAAAAATAGATGACTAATTATAACTGCTGAATAATAAATGGTTCTCTTTAAAACAAAACAAAACAAAAAAAGAATCTACAGTATATGGAGTAAAATTAAGACTGTTGGGACTTTCCTTGCCAAGCATACTGAAATAGACTGCTGCATTAAAAAATGACAACCTTGAAGCCGGGCATGGTGGCTCACGCCTGTAATCCCAGCACGTGGGAGGCTGAGGCAGGAGGATTGGTGCGAGTTCGAGAACAGCCCGTGCTACAAAAGTGAGCTCAAGGCCAGCTTGAACTGCATAGCGAGACCCTGTCTCAAAAAGACAAAAAAAAAAAAAAAAAGGCAACCTTTCACCAAGGCCAAGAGCTTAATACAGTGTACCAACTTAGCCTTTGTCATAACGCTCATTTAAATAGTGCAATAAACTGAGTCAGACTGGAGGACACTGAGGTCATCCACTAGACGGGCTGTGGGAGAGAGCTACCACTGAAGATAGCATCCTAGGACTCCTACTTCTTGAGATCCATGTCTCTCCGTGAGCCCTGCCACACTCTGTAAGGCCACCATGGAGCTATTAAAAAATTGCAGAAAAGAGAGAGTGTGACTTCTGAGCCTGTCATGAAGGGTGTAGGAGCTTCTACCTTGCTCTCTTCCAGGTCACTGATTCTGACGGAAGTTCATTGCCATGCCATGAAAGCATCCAGTAACCTTACAGCGACACTTCCATGAGAGATAACAGAGCCCTCCTGCCAATAGCTAATGCTCGTGCCAGTGTGCTGCATGTGTGGATGAGCTACCTAAAAAAGCAGATGTTCCAGCCCAAGTCCAGCCACCAGGTGGTCCTTAGCAGGTGACATCTTCATTGTCACCTGGTAAAAGACCCTGAGCTACAACTACGGAGTCATACTCCTGGATTCCTCACTTGCAGAAGCTGTTTAAGATAACGAATGCTTTGGGGTCTGAGCTGCTATGCTCCCTGTTAATTTGTTAATTAGCAATAAATAACAGCTAGGGGCATAGACTCAAGGGAAAGAATACAGGTGGAGAGGTTGCCGAATTTAAAATGTGCTAATGGTGCCTTTAATCTATATGCCCTTGGACTAGTTATTTTTAATCCCACGTGTCTTGATCTTGCCACCAGAAAATTTAGGACACTGAATCCTTATCTCACAGCAGTCCTAAGAACAAAGAACAATAGAGGATTTCAAGACCCATAAAGCGTTTTATTCTTCCATAAGTGGATGTTTCCTTGTTTTCTTTAAGTTGCGCTTAATATTAGAGTTTGGTTTTTAGGCATCTGATGATGGTTGTTCTCAGCATAGAGAAATGGATTTTATAGGATATTGAAGAAATACAGGCACAGGGCCCGGCAGGATGGCTCAGTGGTCTAAAGCGCCTGCTTGGGAAAGCTTAGGCGGCTTCAGGGACTGCGGTTCGATCCCCGGCACCACATGCTGCACCAGCCCTGCCCTCGGGGTGGGCTGAGCTGGCCATAAAAATGAGTAAATAAACAAACAAAGGTTCTGAAACAAGAAAAAAAAAATATTCTTTATAAAAAAAAAAAAAAAGAAATACAGGCACGGCTAGAGCAACGCCTGCCTTTTACATATGTATTTGAATGAAGGTCTGATTTCAAAAATCTTGATTTAAGATTGGTGAGATGAGCTTTAGGAGGCTCAGATTCAATAGCCTCCAACATCACAAGCTTCACTGGTGGCACACTGCAATTGCAAAACCTTTGATTGTATATGTATCTGCTTCCTTTTAGTCCAAAGAGAAGTATATTCTTTCCTGTTTTTTTTTTCTTTCTTTCTTTCTTTTTTCTATGCAACATTAATAGGGAGGTGG
>PVJA010054855.1:0-11407 GCA_004027025.1 Myocastor coypus
TTTTTTTTTTTTTTTTTTTTTTTTTCTTGAGACGCTGGCTTCAACCTCACACTTCTCCCCTAAAAGTTTTCTTTAGTTTTTTTTTTGCTTGTTTGTTTGGTTGGGTTTGCGTGTGTGTGTGTGTGTGTGTGTGTGTGTGTGTGTGTGTGTGTGTGTGTGTTTTGCTTTTTGTCTTTTTGAGACGGGTCTCACTAAATCCCCAATCCTCCTCAGCCACCGCAACAGACAGACTCCTGTTACAGGCACAACAAACAGACCCTAAGTTATGGCTTCTCACCCCTTGTTTTATAGCCTGCTTGCCATCCTGCAAGTCCAGGACTTATGAGTTATCAGTGCTCCTCTATTGTACCCTGCCTAATCCTTATACTCTGCTCAGTTTGCTTGCTCCTACTCCAACTTAGCAACTATAAATAAGCAGGTAATTCTTCTTATAAGAGATCTCTGCTAATTGACTTAAAAACATTCCGACTGGTCTCTCAAGGTTACAGACTTAAATAGGTGACCTTTTTTTAAAAAAAAATTTTTTTTTTCTTGTTTCAGAACCTTCGTTTGTTTATTCACTCATTTTTTATGGCCGGCTCAGCCTGCTCCAAGGGCAGGGCTGGCACAGCATGTGGTGCCGGGGATTGAACCATGGTCCCTGAAGCCGCCCAAGCTCCCAAGCAGGCACTTTAGACCACTGAGCCATCCCACTGGGCCCTAAATAGGTGATCTTAATTTAACATGGCCAGAAATACATTTGAGCACCCTCTGATTTTATGAAGATGTTCATGTGTCATGTATGTGTTTATATGTCATTCTGTCAACAGCTGTTCCTCTTTTTTTTTTGTTCCTCTTTTTTCTGAGCTTTAAAATATAGACTTAAAAGCATGCTTACTCCTGAGTTACCAGTTCATCTAAATAATAAGATATTCAATATTATACTAAATAATAATCAAGTATATTGCTCCAAACTAAGTGTACTGGGCCAGCCAAATAGTTCAGTGGATTAAAACACCTGTAAGCAGGTGCGGGGGCCGGGGTTCGATGCCCAGGCCTCCCATGCTGGCCCCACCCCAGGCACACTCTGAGACAGCAGTTGAGACTGGGCATGATGGCAAGCACCTGTAATCCCAGCTCTTGGGAGGCTGTGAACAGGTGGCTCACTGTGAGTCTGATTTAGTAGTGACACCCTGAACATCCTAAAATACAAAAAAAAAAAAAATTATGCTAATGTAGACCCAGATTCTCCTAAAGATTAATTCCTATTTTATATAATTAATCAAAATTAATTTATAGGCCCAGCAGGGTGGCTCAGTGGTCTAAAGAGCCTGCTTAGGAAAGCGTAGGTGGCTGCAGGGACCACAGTTCGATCCTCAACACCATATGCTGCACCAGCCCTGCCCTCAGGGCAGGCTGAGCCAGCCATAAAAATAAATAAATAAACAAAATTAATTTATAATATGGCCAAGGAGATAGCTCAGTAGAATAAGCACTTGCATGGCAAGTGCGGGGTCCTGAGTTCAATCCCCAGTACCACAATACATACATACATATATATATATATATATATATATATATATATATTTAAACAGAAATCATTAAAATGGGGAGAGATTGTTGGACAGGACTCTTGATTGGTGGATAGAGGGTGGACAACCTTTGTTCATCAGTGGAGAGCCCCCAGTAATCTCCTTAGAAGATACCTCCAATCAAAGCAAACAAATTAAAATAAGGTTTTCTCTTAAGTTGTTGCATTAAATATATTCGTGCCTTTCTCTTCTGCTCCAGAAATTTGTAATAAGAGGTTCATGTCAAACTAATGTAAGATCATCAGTCAAATGATAATTTTCTAACAAACATTTATGCCACTGTATTTAGAGAAGCCTAAACAAAATGAGAATTTCATCTGTTATGTCTGTTAAATTACACTGCTCTGTATGACTGTTGATGTCAAATGTTCTCAGGGCACAAGTGCCTGCCTGGCAAGTGCAAGGTCATGAGTTTGAACCCTGGTCCTGGGAAAAAAAAAAAAAAAAAAAAAAGACAGAATGATGTCAAATGTTCTCTGCAAAAGTTTAATTATTCCACTGAGCTATATCCCTAGCCCAAAAGTTTAATTATTATCTGTTAACATTATACAAGAATTTAACTGCTAAAATGTCCATGGTTGATAAGAAATAATAGTTCTCTTATATTTCAAGGTGTTTGATACTCAGATAAAATTCTAATAATCAAATATATGGCTCCAAATCAAGTATACTAAGGTAGACCCAAATTCTCCTAAAGATGAATTCCTATTTTATATCCTGATCTTCTCCAGACATCCATGCCAAGATAACAAAATAAATCTCAGCCCTCAAATCTCACAGGGAAGCTTACTTAACCTGACTTTCTGTGTCTTCAGTAACAGAGATCAACATTAGCTATATACAAGTGCCAACTTTTGGCTGTGACACTCAGGACTCCCACCTTCACAAGGTAATACTGAGCCTAAAAAATGCTGCCATCAAAGCTCTTCCTGCAAGTGCAGCAAAAGACACCAGTCACGAGCCTTCCCCAACCTACAGCCACCACTGGGACTTGGTTCCATCTATAAGCTCGAGATCAATGGAAATGCAACTGCCCTGTCCACCGGAAAGGGTGTAAGTCATCCAATTCCCTATCCTCACTGGAAAGCTCACTACAGCCAGATCCATCAATACTTCACCTGCTTAACCTTGGCACTGAAGAGAAACAACATAGCTTGGAGTCCATGGCCCACATCTAGGTATTTTTGTCAGAGTCCCAAGTCTCACCAGACATGTCAGGTAAAAAATAAATTAATTAATTAAAAAAAAAAAAAAAACTCTTCTTGCTCACGTGGACTCCACAGTGTTCTTCCTGAGTTCTAAAGTTGCTATATTAGACCTATGGTCTCCATAATGGGTGTTGATGGCTGACCTACATGATACTTTCAGATAGGTCCCATCCTGTCATCCCTGATGACTCCAGATACTGTTCTTCACTTGTAATTTCCTTATAAACTCAACCTATTCCATACTTTTCATGGGGAGAGGTCTCATCCAAAACTTTCATCTCTCTGTCTCTCTTATCTCTACCCCACAGCGCTTGTCCTATAAACTTAACCTCAATGCACAGCCAGCTCCTCTCTCCCCTTTCCTTTGTCGACCATATATTCTAAGACACATCCATTCCCACTTGCACCACATGCTATTCCTACATTGGTGTACCTCAGAGATCCCACTATCGTTCCCTACATTCCCCAATACCCAGTAGGCCCCAAACATCAGAGAGGACTCACGTCCATCATTCACCACCTCTTTATTCCTCCTCTTCAACATGGTCATAATAAAATGACACATTAGAATCACAGACTCCTTTCTTGCTTCTACTCAGACTACCAACCTCACCAAATGTTGGCTGTACATATCCATTCTAGGGCCTGATCTCACGGCCATCCCAGCTGTACCCAACAATACACACACCTGTCCTCTTCTCAAAGGCTTTTAGCCATTACTATCTCCCTAACAACTCCCCTCTTCTCATAACCTCTTATTTTCCCTTGCACCAAACTCATTTAATCCAACACACCTCCAGATAAGCAACACAAAATGGACGCAGCTGTTTCTATGTGACACCCTGATATATAAAACTCCATCATCCCTTGGCTTATTCCCCTTCTAGGGCCCCTCACAGGGCTTGCTGTTATGTTCAGGATAGCCCCCTGCTTCACTTCCCTTATCCACAACCTATAATTTTAACCAAATATTTCTCTCAGATTATTCCTACCAGGGCTTACTCCAACGAGAGCCCTCAACAAGGACACCTCTTCATGCTAATCTCCAGACTCTTGGCCCACGACACCCCCAATCTATGGGAAGTAGCCAGATGATTTCTTTACCCATTTTCTATCACATAGAGTCTGGAACGATGTCAGGACCCAAAGTTTCCCAGGGACTCTGCCCCTAATACTCTCTCCTTTAACCCCGTGCAGAGTCAAGCCTAAAACCAAAGAACAGATCCACCTCACTTTGACCTGGGGAAGAAACTTTCCTTTGTTAACATCAAAAGTCCCCCACAAACCAGGTATCCCTGCCAACATTAGCTCTCCCTCAGTGATTCCAGCCTAAAACTGCCCTCCAACTCCTTAAAAAGCACTGTGTTTTGCCTTGTTCACTGCTCTCTTGGCCCGCTAGTGATCTAGCCTGCTTGCTGCACACAATAAATCTACTCATGTCAGAATGCCTGGTCTAGTTGATTGTATGCATTCATACCTAAAATATATTATAATACACAGAACTATTTTTTTTAGAATTTTATTTTATTTTTTTCTTGTTTCAGAACTTTTGTTTATTTATTTATTTTCATGGCCGGCTCAGCCTACCCTGATGGCAGGGCTGGCTCAGCATGTGGTGCCAGGGATCGAACCGCGGTCCCTGGATCCGCCCCCTAAGCAGGCACTTTAGACCACTGAGCCATCCCGCCGGGCCCCTAAACAGAACTTTTAAGAAGTTATGTTTCTAACATATTTTTTCTTGGCATTTAAATGTAATTGAACTTTAATAGTGCTTTTGTACTTGGAAATCTTGCTAAATATCCCTATTCATCTTTTACAATTTTTTTTATTCATCCTAGTGACAGCCAGTGGTATATCAGCTCAAGTCCCATGTCCATGCCATCAGGGAGAGCCAGGTAGAGTTCTGAGAACAGATTGACAACTTCACTACAGAACTGTGCTGCATCAGTAAGAATCTGAAGGTGGCCCTGGATCTGGATCCCTATGTAAAGGAACTGCTTAATGCCAGATGATGAGTTGTCTTGATCAACAGCATTCTGCAGAATGTCCAGGAATGGCTTCAGAGGCTAAACTATAGTGTTGCCAAGGAAACAGCCTGAAGGAGGGCAATGCTGGATTCTGGAATCTATCCCCACTGGCTTCCCATGCAAGTAACAATATAGAAGATGGGTATGTAACCTGAGTAGCATCCCTAGCTTCCTTGACTCCAGATTTGAGAAGATTCCAGAAGCAATCTCTGTAGACACTGGAATGCCAAAAAGGCACCCCTGGGGCTTGAAGCATTCATTCACATAGGGCCCCTAAAAAACCTACGTACAACACTTGGGCTCCTGACAATTCCTCACTCTCTTCAAGAATAAGCGGAGGCCTCTACCTTTTCCCAAAGACTATGATCCCAGGTTCACCTTTCTCAGCCCTAGTTAACCAGTGGAGCATCCTTTGTTACATGTTTAGTTTCTTAGACCTGGGCACTGGGCAACATGTCCCCTGTAGCTTTTCAATCCTTTGTTTACAGCAAGAATGAAGAGGACAGGCTCTATCTGTCCTCTTGTTGATTGCACTGGCTTGAATAAAGTAGCAGTAAAGCTAGAACCATTTAATTCAATAAAGGCTTCAACAGAAAAAAAAAAAAGGCAATCTCA
The DNA here is from genome assembly GCA_004027025.1 of Myocastor coypus. Classification (NCBI taxonomy): domain Eukaryota; kingdom Metazoa; phylum Chordata; class Mammalia; order Rodentia; family Myocastoridae; genus Myocastor; species Myocastor coypus. Next base: position 5,422 of record PVJA010054855.1, read on the forward strand.
GACCAATAGCCCACCCAGAGTAAGTCCAAGAGACAAGGTCATAGAAGAACTTGGAAGTCACACAGCTGAAATTTCTGAGAGATAGCAACTGAAATAAAGAAACAATTCTGGGGCCTGGCGGGATGGCTCAGTGGTCTAAAGCACCTGCTTGGGAAAGCTTGGGCGGCTTCAGGGACCGTGGTTTGATCCCCGGCACCACATGTTGTGCCAGCCCTGCCTGTGGGGCGGGCTGAGCCGGCCATAAAAATGAGTGAATAAACAAAATAAATAAATAAATAAATAATTTTTTTTAAAAAAGAAACAATTCCATCCACCTATGAAGAAAATCAGATGAGAAGTAATCTCTCAGATAAAAATAGAAATGAGAAAAATCATTAATCATTTGCTACATCTAAGAAGACAGATTAAAAAATACGAAGCAATAAAATGGTAGCAACATTGAATGAACAATACAGGAAAGAAGTACAATGCATGAAACGGATTCAAACTGATATCCAGGATGTTAAGAATTCTACTGAAAGCTGGCAAAACTGCTTGTATGAAACAGAAGATAGAATTTCAGATGTTGAAAATGGCATTGCAGCTACTGAACATGAAAGGAAACAAAGCTTGGTAGGCTAAGGTCTGTGTCTGGCAAGCAGAAGGACCCAGGTTTGATTCCCAATACCACGTGCCATGCCTGCCCTACACTGTGCCACCCACTGAAACTGAATGTTGTGGTACACACCTTTAACCCCAGCTCTAGGAAGCCTGAGACAAGAGGATCACTATGACCTGTGCTGTAATATCCTATAACTCAGAGGTGTCCCAAATTTTCTGGTCAAGGAGACTATGGGACCTCAGAGGAAAGGGATAAATGAACTATAGTGCGTCTAAGGAGAGTCACCCAGAGAAAAACATTCTCTCAGGCTTTCACAGAAAGCAAACTGGCCAAGCAATGCCTGTGACTCTTCCCGAAGGCTGACACTAACAACAGTTCTCCAAAGTACTGTATATAGTCCCAAACTTAATCCTGAGGGGATTTGACCCTGGAAGATACAAAAAAAAAAACGAATGTTTTGTTATACAGGTCTTGCTTTGACTTGCCCTTGAGCACCTAGCAAAAAAAAAAAAAAAAAAAAAGCTTAATTACAATGCATGAAACCCAGAGCTAGATTGGTGAGATGAGGTTTAGGAGGCTTAGATCAATAGCCTCCAACATTACAAGGTTCCCTGGTGGCCCACTGCAATTGCAGAACATTTGACTGTGTATACATCTGCTTCCTCTCAGTCCAAAGAGAAGAATTTTCTTTTCCTTTCTTCTTTTTTTTTTTCTTCTTAGCAACATCAATAGGGAGATGGGTCATGCCCACACACTGTGATCTGTAGAACTATTGTGAGGACAATATGCAACGTGTCAACTTTTAAAATAAGAAAGGGGAAAAGAAAAAAAAAAGTAATGTTGATTGAATGTGTTAATGTTTAATTGTTTGATCAATCTTATATGCCTATATGTATTAATATAAACTGAACTGATGATGCAAATATGTAATATAACCATTGCTAAATTTATACAATAAAAATATTAAATCATAAAAAAGAGGATCACTATGAATCCAAGCCACGTATTGAGACTTTGTACCAAATAAATAATTACTTAAATGAGTAAATAACATAAAATACAATTTAAATTTTAGGCACCAGGGATATACCTCATCATCCTAAGCACCTGCCTGAAAAGCACGAGGTTCTGAGTTTGATTTCTGGAATCATAATAAATAAATAAATAAATAAATACCAGGAAATCATACAACAGCTGCAAGATGATGCAAAGAAAAATAACGTAAAACTGGGCCCGGCAGGATGGCTCAGCAGTCTAAAGTGCCTGCAAGAGCCTGCAGACGGCTGCAGGGACCTCGGTTCGATCCCTGGCACCACATGCTGTGCCAGCCCTGCCCTGAGGGCAGGCTGAGCCGGCCATAAAAATGAATAAATAAACAACCAAAAATTCTGAAACAAGAAAAAAATAAAATAAAATAATTTTTTTAAATAATTTTAAAAAAAGAAAAATAACGTAAAACTGATAGGTATCAACAAAACATCTGGAGATAATATGAAAGACATAAAAAGAGTATTTTCACGAGTAGCAGTGGAAAATTTCCCGAGCACGGAAAAAGAATCTGATATACAAATAATTGAAGCATACAGAACTCCAGCTAGCCATAAACAAAATAAATTGTCACCAGACACATAATAATCAAGATCCCAGAAATTAGGTAGAAGAACAGAATATTAAAAGCTGTTAGAAGAAACAGATCACCTATAATGGAAAGTCCATCAAAATTACCACAGATTTCTCAACAGAGACCATCAAATGAGGAAAAGCTTGGAGATATTTAAAGTCCAAAAAGAAAACACCTTTGACCCCAGATTGATGTATCCTGAAAAACTAGCCATCAAATTTAATGAAGAGATTAGATACTTTCATGAAAAGAACAACTGAAGAAATTCACGACAACCAGACCAACCCTACACAGACTACTAACAGACTTTTTTCTTCCTGGACCAGGGTTCAAACTCATGACATTGCACTTGCCAGTCAGGCATTTGTGCCACAGAGCTATCTCCCTGGACCCACTAACAGATGTTTTAGAAAGAGACAAAATGACCACAACTTCAACAACAAAAGAACAATCAAGGAGATCAAGCAATTAAGCAAAGGGGACAAGTAGAGATCCTACAGTAGGAAAACAACATGACAAAGATAAGCTAATACCCGTTATCACTATCGATGTAAATGGTCTTAATTCACCAATCAAAAGAAGCAGATGGGACCAGCAATATAGTGCAGCAGTCTAAAGTCCCTTCCTAGGCAAGCTTACACAAGCATGAAGGTCCCACAGTTAGATCCCTGGCACCACATGCAGCACCAGCCCCGCCCCCAGGGTGGGCTCAGCCAGCCACACACACACACACACACACACACAGCAACAGACTGGCAGAGTGGACAAAGAAACAAAATTCAATGGCATGCTGCAAATAAGAAACACATTTGACTCAAAAATAAATTAATAGACTGAGTGGCCTGGCAGGATTGCTCAGTGGTCTAAAGTGCCTGTTTAGGAAAGCATAGGCGGCTTCAGGGACCGCTGTTTCTTTCCCCAGCACCACAATAAGTAAATAAACAAAAGTTCTGAAACAAGAAAAAAATTAAAGGGGCCAGGGAGACAGCTCCGTGGCACAAGTGCCTGTCTGAAAAGTGCAAGGTCATGAGTTCAAATCCTGGTCCCACCAAATTAATTAATTAACTAATTAAAATAAATTAATAGAATGAATGTCAAAGGATGTAAAACAGTACTCCACGTCACAAGAAACTAAAAAACAACAGGGTAGCTATTGTGGTTGCTGACAATGTCAACTTCAAGCCAAATGTAATTAAAAGAGACAAAGAAACTTACATTCTTTTTTTTTTATAATTTTTTAATTTATTTTTTTTTTCTTGTTTCAGAACCTTTGTTTATTTATTCACTCATTTTTATGGCCGGCTCAGCCCGCCCCGAGAGCAGGGCTGGTGCAGCATGTGGTGCCGGGGATCGAACCACGGTCCCTGAAGCTACCCAAGCTTTCCCAAGCAGGCGCTTTAGACCACTGAGCCATCCCACCGGGCCCCTGAAACTTACATTCTTAACCCTCCAGAAGAAAATCTATAACATAGGAACTTAGGCTTAATATCACTGTCTTTCTGAATATCAAACATGTTAGACTTAACTTGGAATTTGTATTTTTCCATTAATCACTAATATTCTAATAAAGCTCTATAGAACAGTGGTTCTCAACCTGTAGGTCGCGACACCGGTGGGGGTCAAATGACCAAAGCACAGGGGCCGCCTAAAGCCATTGGAAAATGTTATTTATTTGGAATTACAGTTTTGAAGTAGCCACCAAAATTATTTTTTGTTTTGGGGTCACCGCAACATGAGGAACTGTATTGTGGGGTCACAGCATTAGAAAGGTGAGAACCACTGCTATAGAATGTGATAAAAGCAGTTACACGTTTTTCACAGACATTTAGAAATTTAAGCATATACAAAATTGTAGCCTGTCAATCCTATGGCATTTTCCTAGTCTCTTACTCTCATTTAATACCCTTGTTTGTCTTCTTGTAAGCCAACCATTTACTTGAGAGGGAATATAGAAGTAACTGAAATTACATTAGAAGCAACACACATCTAAAAGAACAGAAGGTAAAATTAAAGAAAAAAAGGGTTACAAGGATAACCAATATTTTGGCCCTACCCCTTCAAGGTCAGTGAGGACTCAGCACATAAGAGAACCTGTGCTGTAAAATCCTATAACTCAGTGGGGTCTCAAATTTTCTGTTCAAGGAGATTATGAGGCTACAGAGGAAAGAGATTGAAGATGTATAGTGTGCCTAAGGAGAGTCACCTAGAGGGGGCCCGGCGGGATGGCTCAGTGGTCTAAAGCGCCTGCTTGGGAGCTTGGGCGACTTCAGGGACTGCGGTTTGATCCCTGGCACCACATGCTGTGCCAGCCCTGCCCTCGGGGCAGGCTGAGCCGGGCATAAAAAATGAGTGAATAAACAAACGAAGGTTCTGAAACAAGAAAATAAAATAAAATAAAATAAAATAAAATAAAATAAAATAAAAGAGAGAGTCACCTAGAGAGAAAACATTCTCTCAGGCTTTCACAGAGAACAAACTGGTCAAGCAATGGCCATGACTCATCCAGATAGCTGACACTGACAATAGCTCTACAAAGCACTGTACATAGTTTCAAAATAAATCCTAAGGGGATTTGACTAATCTTGAGAGATTAAAAAAAAATTTACATGTTTTGTTATATAGGTCTTGCTTTAACCTTCCCTTAACCACCCAGCAGAAAAATTTAACCACTAGGCATAAAACGTAAAGCTACATTAGTATGCTGACCTGTAAAAGGCTTAAATCAACAGCTTCCAACATTGCCAGTTTTACCAATCTCATTGCCACTGCGATTATGGAACAGTGAACAACTACTTTCTCTTAGTTCAGTGAGAAGAATTTGGAGACGGAAGCCGGGCATGGTGGTGCACGCCTGTAATCCCAGCACTTGGGAGGCTGAGGCAGGAAGATTGTTGCGAGTTCAAGACCAGCCTGGGCTACCAAAGTGAGCTCAAGGCCAGTCTGAACTGCATAGCAAGACCCTGTCTCAAAAAAAAAAAAAAAAAAGAATTTGGAGCCGGGTATGGTGGTGCACATCTGTAATCCCAGTACTTGAGAGGCTTAGGCAGGAGGATCAGTGCGAGTTCGAGACCAGCCTGGGCCACAAAAGAAAGCTCAAGGCCAGACTGAACTGCACAGTGAGACCCTGCCTCAAAAGACAAGAAAAAAAAAAATGAGAATTTTTTTTGTACCAATAATGATTAGAAAAATTGTCATGTCTACACCTTGTACTCTGTATAACTACTATAAGGACAACAATATGCATTGTATCAATTATTGGGAATGTAGTACTAATGTGTTTTGGAACTCTCACATTGTTATTTCTTATTAAAAAGTAATAAAAAGGGGCCCGGCGGGATGGCTCAGTGGTCTAAGGCGCCTGTTTAGAAAGCTTAGGCGGCTGCAGGGACCATGGTTCGATCCCCAGCACCACATGCTGCGCCAGCCCTGCCCTCAGGTCAGGCTGAGCCAGCCATAAAAATAAATAAATAAACAAACAAAAGTTCTGAAACAGGAAAAAAATAAATAAAGTAAAATAAAAAATTCTTTTTAAAAAAAGTAATAAAGGGCCCGGTGGGATGGCTCAGTGGTCTAAAGCGCTTGCTTAAGAAAGCTTGGGCAGCTGCAGGGACTGCAGTTTGATCCCCGGCACCACATGCTGCGCCAGCCCTGCCCTCTGTGCGGGCTGAGCCGGCCATAAAAATGAGTGAATAAACAAATAAAAGTTCTGAAACAAGAAAAAAATAAATAAAATAAAAAATTCTTTTTTTTTTTTTTTTTTTTTT